>CM035406.1:134146856-134149356 GCA_020310875.1 Ceratopteris richardii
CCCAGTGCTATAGGATATCGGGCCCCGAGACTTCAGTGACACTAGATTGCAGAGATCCAAGCTCGTGACCATCGCGCCATGGAGGAGAGACGATCCTAGACGATGGCTGATCCCGCTGCAGCCATCAAGGTGGCCCTGACTCCACCTCCAGCTATGTATCAAATCTTACACCCGCCCACTAGCACAACATGGAGCTAGTTAGTCGTTTCAGATGCATTTTCATGCTTGTTGTACTACCCTTTTTCATATAGACTATCATAGGTATTGCACTCCATACACCCCCCACTTTCATGGGTATCTCCACATGCATACTATGGAGAACTCTCTCTCTCATGGGTATCTCCACATGCATACTATGGAGAACCCACTCCAGGCATTTAGGGGGTTGTGATACCATCGAGCCTCCCCTCCCTATGCATATCATATTTGTATCTCACCCATTGAGCATATAGAGTGCATACCCATAGCACCCCACACCCTTGATACCAGCTACTATCCCTCCTTTTATACCCGTTTGCAGTACTCACACTTTATTTTCGTTTTGGATCACAGTGGATTGGATCATACTGATGTATATGTTTTGTCTCATAGGCCGATTTTGGCCTCTAATAGACGTTAAAAAGTCTTTCTTTCTTTCTCTCTCTCTCTCTCTCTCTCTCTCTCTCTCTCTCTCTCTCTCTCTCTCTCTCTCTCTCTCTCTCAGCGCCCCTTGTTGCCGTGCACTCAGCCCCTCTGCCTCCCACTGCCCCTGCCTGCCCCCCGCTCAGCCCCTTTGCCTCCCGCTGCCCCTGCCTGCCCCTTACTCAGCCCCTCTGGCCCCCGCTGCCCCTGCCCCCCCTTTGCTTAGCCTCTTTGCCCCCCGCTGCCCCCCTGCCCCCCCCTTAGCCCCTCTTCCTCCTGCTGCCCTTGCCCGCCCCCCGCTCAGCCCCCCGCCCCTGCCTTACCTCCTGCTGCCCCTGCATAGCCCCTACTCAGCCCCTCTTCCTCCCGCTGCCCTTGCCCGCCCCCCACTCAGCCCCCCGCCCCTGCCTTACCTCCCACTCTGCTCCCTGCCCTCCCGCTCTGCCCCCCGCCCTCCAGCTTGGCTCTCCGCTCTGCCTCCCCGCTTTCCACTCCAGCTACCTCCCCGCCTTTGACTTGAGCTGCCCACTGCCCCACTTTTCGACCCTTTCGACACCTGCCTCCCCCCCCCTCCTCCCCCTCCCCCCAAGTCATGGCTTTACCTAGTCAACAGCTGGCCTGCTACAACTCTACCCTAGCTTACTCGAAACCGAAACCCTAATTTTAACTTTAACTTTAACTTACCTAAAACCTAAAACCTAAAACCTACCTCTAATCCAAAACCCTAACACTAACTTAAACCAAAACCCAACCCTCTCTCCAATACTAACCTTGACGTGAAACCCTAACCCTAATCCTAACCCTAACCCTGACCTGAAACCCTAACCCTAATCCTAACCCTGACCTTAACCCTAAGTTAAAAGCTGCAACCTAAAAAAACTCTCTCTTTATCCATGGCTATCAAGCTAGAAGAACAACTAGCTACTTTAGAGCATACCCTCTGAGAGTTGATAGGAAAACATAAGAAAAAAGGGGATTCTGGACTGAATGGGGTTACCCATAGAGTTGTCGCCCTCGAGGCCAAGGTAGCAGCCTTGGCAGAGCTCTTTGACCTACGCATGAGTAGAGATTGCGCCACCGCATGGAGGGCCCTATCGTGAGCCATGCCCACCTACACCCATAGCGGATCCTCAGACTTTGCATACCTACGCCGAGAGGTTATATGACATCCTAGGACAACCCCCATTGCTAATCCCCCCCACACCGCATCCAGTGATATCCACCCTATTCACGGCAGGTATGGTACAACAGGCCATCCATAAGCTGTAGCATGGCCGCTTGGCAGACCACACGGGACTATAGGGCGAGCACTTTACATATGCAGCCGAGGTAGTCTCCCACATGATCGCCCACCTCTTCAACCGTGCTTTGGTTGAGGGGTTACCTGACTCGTGGACTATGCATACCATTGTGCCTATGCACAACTCTTGCGATATGATGGACCCGGGGAACTACAGGACTATTATGATAGGCCATATCCTGGCCAAGATCTATGGGGCAGTACTAGAGGCAGAGCTTAGTACACATGCTGAGGAAGCTGGGATCAGAGCACCCAGCCAGGTAGGCTTCCGCCGCACTTTTTCCACCATGGACCACATCTTTGTACTTCATTGCCTGATTGAGAGTGCGAAGACGAGGAAGTGGAGACTCTAGTGCTGTTTTGTGGATTTCCGCAAAGCCTTCGACATGGTCCCTCGAGAGAGACTACGACGGAGACTCAAGGAGTTACAACTACCATCAGACATGCTATGGGCCATCCATGCTTTGTATGCACGAGTAACAGGCATGGTACGTTGCCTCGACGGTCTATCAGACAGCCTTGTTAGCACCATTGGTATGAAACAAGGTTGCCCTCTCTCACCCGCTCTCTTCGGTCTCG
>CM035406.1:134154356-134181856 GCA_020310875.1 Ceratopteris richardii
GACTACACAGTAGATTACAGATCATGACTCACGACTCACTCGTCCGATACATATGGATCCGCCTAGATCTATCATATGATAGTTTCATCTACATAGCCTTATGCTATTTCGCCCCCGTAGGCTCTCGCTTCGCCTCCACTGAGTATGACTCTTCATCAAGGAAGACCTCACTTTATGCATGTCTATCTTATAAGATCATGGAGTACTCCATGCTCGGTGAAGTCTTTCTCATGGGAGACTTCAACGCTTGCACATGTAGAGCAGTGCGAACCATATGCCGAGGAGGATCCTCAGGCACTACATACCCTAGAGGAGGAGACTATAACGAGACACTCCGCAGATAGAGCTCCTATCAGAGCATATGGACGACATCTACTTAGGCTTGGATCTGATCACTGTCTCGTTATCTATAACGGGATGGCTCAGTGGCATGCTTCAGGAGGCTTAACTTGCATGCCACATGGGTCTCTTGGGGGAGAAGCATAGTTGACTATGTCTTGGGACCAAGGGAGGCCACCCACCTCATTACATCACTTACCATCCTGCCCATACCCATCGGAGGAGATCACACATACCTCTCCCTCTTCATCGTTGGTGATAGAACCCAACACAGAGCTATCACATGTACGCCATACACCACCATTCACTTCACATGTGAGCTAGCTCCTCTATACTCATCTGCGGTCAAGCGTGGCGGGTGGCCTATGTCTACTACCCCCCTCTCAGTTCTCACCTCACACATCTCATCCATCTTACACACCTCAGCTATCAGCTCCTTCCCACACACCACTCACACAGGACGTATTCCTCCCCCTCAGACTAGACCTCATAACAGTTGGTATGATGATAAGTGCCCACTTTATAGACACTGACATGCACGACGAACCCTGGGAGAGATTACAAAGAGAGAGGCCAGTAGACAAATGAAGGCATTGACCCGTCGAAAGCGACGGGCATTCGAGGAGGCACAGGAGCTTGAGCTATATCGTCTATTCATGAGCATGGATAGTGCGAGAGCATGGAGTACTCTCCGCGAGCCTTATCCGACTACACCCATTGAGGACCCACAGATCTAGCGAGATTATGCAGCGCGATTATATGATGTTCCTCGACAACCACCCATCCCATTGCTTCTTGAGATTCGACCCAGACACTCCTCTTTATTTACTACAGCGATGGTGGAGAGGGCCATATATCAGATGCACCACAGGCGGGCTGCCGACCATACTGGTGTACAGAGCGAGCACCTCATCTATGCAGCCTCCACTATAGCACCATTGATTGCACATGTCTTCAACCGGGTTATAGGAGAGGGATTCCCAGAGGAGTGGACACAGCATACTATCGTGCCTATCCACAAATCTGGCGACACTTTGGATCCAGGTACCTACAGGACTATTATGATAGGCCACACAATGGCCAAGTTATATGGAGTAGTTCTTGAGGCAGAGCTTAGCTCATATGCAGACGCAGAGGGCCTCTGAGACCCAGGCCAGGCCGGGTTCAGACAAGCTTTTTCCACTATCGACCATATCTTCATCCTGCGTTGTCTCATTGATGAGGCAAAGGCAAGGAAGAAGAGGCTTTATTGCTGCCTTGTGGACTTCCGCAAGGCTTTTGATACAGTTCCACATGAAAGACTTTTCCAGCGCCTACTGAGCCTTGGGATCCAAACACAGATTATATGGGCCATCTACACTCTCTACGAGAAGGTGTTTGGTCAAGTTTGATGCCCTGGAGGTTTATCAGAGCCCATTCCTAGCACCATTGGTGTTAAGCAAGGTTGTCCACTCTCCCCGACACTTTTTGGGCTTTACATTGATGAGATCTCTGATTACATACTACGAGCAGGTGGAGAGGGGAACAACCTGGGAGGTACCCCCACACATTCTTTTATATGCCGATGACATTGTTTTGATTTCAGAAACACATGAGGGGCTCCAATGCCACCTCGAAGCCTTGGATGATTTTTGCTCACATAGAGGATTGGTTGTGAACCTTGGCAAAACCAAGGTCATGATCTTTCACACATCCAGTGCAGTGAGGAGTGCAGCCATCTTCACCATAGAAGGAGGGCACATCGAGGTGGTTACTTCATACGTCTACTTGGGAGTTACTTTCACAAGTCTACTAGGACCTTTCACCATGAGGCAGGAAGCTATTGACAGACTCACCCGAGGGTATGCAGCCTTGGCCATGCTTGAGCGGAGGTGTCACCGGGCACATTTCGAGGAACCCCACACGAAGGGGTGGCTTTTCGGCACACTAGTCACCCCTACCTTGATGTATTCACCGACAGTATGGGCACCATGCTTGACGGTTGATCAGTGGGCAGAAATTGAGAGGCCCCAAGCATATATGATCTCACACTTGTTCCGTAGCAAGCAGACCATACCACACCATACCACATGACATCATCCGAGCAGAGATCTCGGCACCACCCATGGTCCTTGAGGCACTATTCTAGACAGTGCGTTTCATTCAAACAGTGAGGGAGTTACCATACCACACGAGAGACTCACTGGAAGAGCCTTTGAGGAAGCTATACAACTATCTCAGAGTGGACATGATAGAGCTTGGTACTCACAGGTCACAACTTGGTTCATGGCACATGGGCTCGATATGGAGAGTTTGCCACCTTTTCAGTAAGACTCTGATTCACCTTACTACCACCTCTCCACATGACATCATCCAAGCAGAGATCTCGGCACTACCCCTGGTCCTTAAGGCACTATTCCAGAGAGTGAGTTTCATTCAGAGGGTGAGGGAGTTACCACATGACAGACTCACTGGCAGAGCCTTTGAGGAAGCTATGCAGCTATCTCAGAGTGGACATGATAGAGCTTGGTACTCACATGTCACAACTTGGTTCGCGACACATGGGCTTGATATGGAGAGTTTGCCAGCTTTTCAGTAAGGCTCGGACTCACCTTACTATCACCTCTCTCGCAGCGAGAGGAATCTGGTGATCGGACAAGACTTATGGAGGCTCGACATCATGAGATTATGGAGATCACCCAGTTTAGAGGGGAGGATGTCAGACTATAGAGACCTGTTTCTCACCATTATGTTAGATGGGTTCATACAGAGACCACACTATATGGACATCTATATGCCACATAGTTCACGAGTAGCGATTGGCCAACTGAGGATTGCATCACACAGACTCGAGATTGAGAGTGGGAGACACAGTGGGATCCCGAGAGCATAGCGGATCTGGAAACTATGTAGAGAGGAGGTGGAGAGTGAGGAGCATTTCGTATGTCGATGCAGAGCACTAAGATTAGAGATAGATATGAGACTTTGTTCAGAGGACAGCCCACCCTACGAGAGATTATGGACTCCTGAGATCAGAGATAGTTAGGACGATTCTTGATAGAGATTCAGAGACATAGAGATGCACTCTTACCACTGACACACACACAGCTACACAGGTGGAGAGGAGATAGCTGGAGCTCACTGATTTTTTCCAGAGGTTTAGAGTCCCCTCCCCACCTCTTTCCCAACGAGGAGTGACACTACAGCAGGCTCAGGTGAGTCGAGCTAGACGACGACCACGAGTCACAGGGCTCAGAGGAGTGGGGCTATACCATGGCCTGATAGGGGAGATTCGAGCCCGACATCGCGAGGCAACTACGGAGCGAGTAGCCCTGATGAGAGCACATCCTCCAGTTTTCATACAGAAAGCTCTAGCACCGCCTCCACTTATGTATCACATCCTCCATCCCTCCATTACCACTCGATGGAGCTAGTAGATAGATGCATCTTCATGATTGTATTGCCCTCAGCATATAGACATGCATATACCCCTACAGATAGGGCTCCCATCAGCCTTAGTATTTTACCACACATGTTGGAGACTAGATTGTATTATTTTTTCAGGATCTTGCTTTACTTTTGTGACAGCCGGATGACATCCGCATCATGTATCTTATGTTTTGTCTCATAGACCGACTTTGGCCTGTCATAGACACAAAAAAAACTTTCTTTCTCTCTCTCTCTCTCTCTCTCTCTCTCTCTCTCTCTCCCCCTCTCTCCCTCCCTCCCTCCCTCCCTCCCTCCCTCCCTCTCTCTCTCTCTCTCTGTCCTCGCGAATCATACCTCTGTGTCAGATACAACAGTAGCAGCTCAGGTACAGCAGCAATGCAGGTATGGTGGGGTGCACTCCTACAGCAGGGTCACGTACACAGCAGGTCGCATTAAGCAGGCTACTCGGCTCTGCTCCCATCGGCGGCCAAAACCCTAAAGGTACAGCATCAATTTTAGGCTTGCCCGACCCGATCCCACCTTGTTGAAACACATCTAGAATATGTTCAACCCTAACCCTAATCCTAACCCTAACCCTAACCCTAATCCTAATCCTAACCCTAATCTCAAACCTGAACCCTAACCCTAACTCCAGAACGCAACCCTAAACCTACCCCTAATCTCAAACCCTAATCTCAACTCCAGAAATCTCCAGGGTTAAAGCCAAAGCCCAACCTGAAACCCTAGCAACCTGATCTCTCTCTCTCTCTATCTCTCTCTCTCTCCCTCTCTCTCTCTCTCTAGCCCTTACCCTAAAGAATCCAAAACCCTAAACCTAATCTCTGAAATGGCTCCCATGGACCGGAGGGAAGTGGATGAACTTATCGGTAAAGCCCTCAAAGAGGCCAAAAAGGAAGCAAAATGCAACCTCAATATGGAAATACGAAAAATGATGGAAAAGTTCAAAGGACTCGAAGAACAAGTAATGGATAAAGTCAAAGGACTCGAAGAACAAGTAAAGACTCTCACAAAAGAACGAGACAATTGGAGGACAGCCTATGCGCACCTGAAAGAAGAGGAGGAGATCTCCAACGTGGAGACACTCAAAGAAGAAATAAAGAAGAAAATCAAAATGGAGGTAGAATCCACTCGAGAGTCGTGGGTGGAAGTAGTACACAAAAGGGTTAAGAAGAAAGTTAGGGAAGACGTGCAGAAAGAAGAGCTAACACGAGTCCAAGGTACACTTGAGGAGGAGAGGCTTCAACACACTCGAAGACTTCACATTCGGAGTACGGGCCTACTCGAAGGAGCCTCACCGAAGGTAGACGCCACTGGCATTTGCCGTCGACTTGGATACGAGAGCATGCCCTTCACAGGCGCATGGAGGGTTGGGAGGGATACAGTGCGTTTGTGAGCACTCATCCTTAAGATGAGCTCCGAGGAGGCATGGATCGCCTTTTTTAGACGTCGATCAGTACTACGTGGACTACCTGGCGGCACCCTCTACATGGACGAGGACCTCACGCGGATGCAGGTGGCACTACACGAGGAGACACCACTCAGAGGAGCAATGTGGAACTGCAATGGGGCACTCTGAACGCGACAAGACACACTCGAGGAGATCCTGGCATCACATGACCAGTGTGGTTAGCAACGGGATGGCAACGTCGTAGGCAACGCGTTAGCAACGTGATGAAGTTGCGAACCTAAAGTTGCGATAAAGTTGCCTATAATTCAATTTTTTTTATCAAATTTTTATTATTTTTTTAGATTTTCAATACCCTAACTGTATAAATCCTCTTATAAATGCTTTAATATATGCAAAAACACACATAAGCATTATATATCAACGTTTAAACATTTCATATATAGATCATTTGACGTCGACACCTGACCTGCATTTCAACTTAGAAATTTGATCACAATGTGAATGCACATTAACTTTTAATATAGATCACATTTCAAACTTCATAGGAATACTCAATAAATTCACAAATCACCCTTAAAACTCAAATACTCAAGTGACAAGAATGGAGATGGAACTTGGAAGTGAGCAATGAGCACATGCCACAAAATACAATAATCAATTATAATGCAAAATCTAGGTACATGAGTCATCTCAAAAAGTCAAAATAAAAGTCAAGAGTCAAGACAATCATACTATCATCTAAATGTCTGATGTCATAAATACATATCCAATGTCCATAACCACTGATGACTGATCAATGACTCATGAGTCATGAGTCATGACTCATGTGACATGTCCAAATAAATATACAAATATAAGTCAGTCCAAGAGTCAATCATCAGAATCTGACTCAGTATCTGATGAAAACTCATCCTCATCAGGCTCATCCTCATCCTCATCCTCATCCTCATCCTCTCTACCATGTGGAGCGGAACTAGTAGAGGCCCCTGCAAATGCTACGGCTCGTGATCGAGTACGTCTCTGGGAGCGAGTCTGATGCTGTGGCTCGGTCAACTCCTGATATAACATGCTGTAAAGGTCCAACTCCTCTGAAGGTATAGTAGGCATCTCATGGACCTTCTCTATGTCAATGTGGTCAATGTTGACCTGTCGCACATTTGCTGTATGACCTCCGCTCTCCAAAAGGCGCAAGTTGCAGTGGCAATATACTAGCCGCTCCAACTGTGCAGTAGATAAGCGATTCCTCTTCTTTGTGTGGAAGAGGGCCCAAGTGCTCCAATTTCTTTCACATGGACTAGCGCTACAGTCCTGTGAAAGAACGCGGATGGCAACTGATCTCTGCATGTTCCATAAAAAGTATGCATTATTTGCTTGAATTATGAGTTCAAAATTATGAATTAAAATTTAAATGAAACTTAGAAGTTTGTACTTACTACTTACCAACTCAGGTGCAGATAGGCCATATTTCTCCCACCAAGACACAGGTGACAACTGACTAGACCGGAGCATGGCGGTATCTTTCCCAAAACTACCCCCATAGTTCCGGAATAGTAGGAGCTGATCCTCAAGTGTCAAGCGCATATCAATATCATCAGGATATAATCTACCTATGTATGAAGTCCATGCACTGTCAAGCTCATGATCCAACATCTGCCTCTCAGTTCTCCATAATGGGTGTAGAATGTGAGCCATACCATGAATCGGTCGATGGAACCAACCCCATCGATCCCTCCATATAGATCTAATCTCATCAAGCCTATTTATCCAAGAGTCAAGAATCAAGAATCAATGTGAATGCAGGTGAATATATATATATACGCAACGCGGCCCTTTTTTTTTAAATATATACGCAACGCGTTGCGAACGCGTACGCAACGCGGCGTTGCGTTGCGTACGTTGCGAAGGTTCGCAACGCGTTGCGTATGCAACACTGCACATGACTTTGCGTGCATCACAGAGACACACGAGAGCACAAAGAGAGGTCTACCACGCATTGAAGGTTTTCATTGGGAATCTGCATTCAGGACCACGACGAGACAAAGTAGAGCGCAAGGGTCGGGAGGTGTAGCCATCGTATTTAGACAAGAGATACAGAGCCGGATCCATATTCTAGGAAGAGATGAGGAGGCATGATACATGTGGGTTCGCATGGAGATAGCACAGGGGAGCTCGATTTTTACATTGCTATATGCTACTTCTCTCCAAGCGAATCTCGATACGCAGGACAGGATCTTGGGGGACCGATCTGAGATAGAGACTCACCATACAGAACACTTTCATATGAGATACTACATTACAGCACACTAGGTGAAGTCTTCCTTATGGGGGACTTCAATGGTCGCACTCAATCACATCAGTGAGAGGCATCCGACATGGATCACCCACATCTCATGAGGGCCAGAGACCCGGATGAGATTAGCACCAATAGAGGATCGGCAGTTATGGGTCAGGACACCACCGGGTATGGCAGACATCTACTTGAGCTAGGCAGCCGACATCACCTCGTTATATATAACAGGATGAATCGTTGGCCAGGTTCGGGTAGACTTACTTGCTTCCCTCACGGTGGAGGTGAGAGCACAATCAACTATTTTTGGGTACCACCTCTGGAGCTTCACTCATCCCCTCACTTAGTATTGGATAACGCCCACCTCGTGCTGACCATACATTTATCACATTCACACTCTCATCTCCTATTCCATTAGACCCTCCCTCACCCACTGAGACACACACCACGATACACTTCACACACGAGCTCTCACACATTTATGCACACCATTTACACACCCGCCTACTCTCCCTTGTTCCACACCCTTGGACACACTTACATCACCGTTCACCACCATCCTACAGGACTCAGCCCTCCGGCTTCCCACACCGCACACATATACACCCTCCATGAAAACGATCCATGACAGGTTGAGTACTCTCGCTGAGAGGAAGGGTATCAGGGCTCCAGGACAGGTAGGTTTCAAATGTGATTACTCTACCATTGACCACATCTTCACTATGAGATGCTTGATCGACCAGGCAAGGGTGAGGAAGAGGAGATTATATTGTTGTTTTGTGGACTTCCACAAAGCATTTGACACTGTTCCCAGGGAACAACTCTTCAGATGACTACTTGATATCAGAGCTCCGGAGGAGATGATATGGGGGATCTATGCCTTGTACGAGAGAGTATCTGGTAGAGTCAGATGCCCAGGGGGCGAATCTCATCCGCTTGCTAACACTATCGGGGTGAAGCAAGGATGCCCTCTTTCACCCACCCTATTTGGTCTCTACATTGATGAGATAGTGGACTTCATACAGCAGCAGGGGGGGTGATGGCATTGAGGTACGCGGGTCCACTATCCATATTCTTTTATACTCTCTGATGATATTGTACTTGTTCAGAGTCTACAGAAGGTCTACAACATCATCTACATGGCCTAGATGACTTTTGCAGGCACATAGGGTTATCTGTGAACCTTGGTAAAACCAAGGTCATAATCTTTCATACATCAGCATAGGTACGCAAACATAGTTTGTTCACAGCAGTAGTAGGTGGACCAATCGAGGTGGTCCGATCATATGTTTACTTGGGAGTGACATTTACAGCAACATCAGGGGTCTTCTCTATGTCTCGGGCAGCCCGTGACCGCATCACACGTGGGTACGCAGCACTAGCTTTAATGGAGAGACAGTGCCACCAGGCATATTTTTAGGAGCCCCGCACAAAGGGGTGGCTCTTCGACACTTTGGTTACGCTAGCACTCATGTATGGGGCAGCCATATGGGGACCGGGATTAGCTACATCACTATGGACAGCATTATAGAGGCCACAGATCCTCATGATTGCCAGACTTATCTGCAGCAAGCGTTCAGGACCACATGATATCATTAGAGCAGAGCTCGCTGCACCACCGATGGTAGTTGAGGCACTATTCCAGACAGTATGCCTATTACACAGACTTCCGAGCATGGATACAGAGCACATTACCTATCGTGCTTTCCAGGCATCACGTGATATGGCATTAGCAGGGGACACCTCCTCAAGGTTTGCGCAGACACGAGACTAGCTTGCCCACCATGGCTTTGGCATAGATAGGATACCACCACTATAGTACGACTCACATGCACCCACCCACTCGCTCTCTCACCAAGAGAGGAATAGGGTCATTCGTCAGGAGATATGGCATACATACATACAGAGGACATGGGTGAGCCCTAGGGATACATTGCACACCGAAAATGCTTTACTACTATGAGCATTTTCTACATATATCGGACGAGGGCTTCATCGAGACTCCGAGATACATGCAGACATACCTACCCCACCACCTTCGAGTCATCGTTGGGCAGCTCCGGGTTTCATCACATCAGCTCGAGATTGAGAGGGGTCGGTCCAGGGGAGTCCCCCGTCACCCGTGAGGAGAGGTGGTATCCAGTATGCGAGACAGAGGTAGAGAGTGAGGAGCATTTTGTTATCAGATGCCCAGCATACTTAGACCTACGAGCACAGTTCCAGATAGAGGAGTCACTCTAGTCGTGCATGACTATGGGAGACCAGCTTGGGACGCTTCCTCACGCCTGTTTCTGATTTGCAGCAAAAGTATGTCCTACTTGATGCTTGTATCGGAGTTCAAATTCAAGTATTGAAGCATTGGGCATACGCCGGGTGAAATGCATTAGACATGTAGACTCCAAAAACAGTATTGTAATACCTTTTTCAAAGCATAGCAGGTCCACGTGTGCACATGTACCTTATTTTAGTCTCAGCACTTAGATGTAGAGAATTGTTTGCAAGTGCATATGAAGAAACAGCATCATGTATAAGCTGCGAGAGCTCAAATTCCCAGTCAGGCAAGTCTTTAAACCTCACTGCCTGGTTATGCTTGCTGTCTATGATCCAACCTCCTGAATCAATAGCAGATAAAAGCTCCTCTTGTTGCTGAGCTGACCGAAAGCCTTTACATAGCCAAAGCCCAGGTATTTCCTTGACTTCTTTCCATGAATAGCTACATGGCACCTTTACTTGTAAATCATTTTTTCTCATCCAATCTGCTGTCCATATTGTTGGAGAATCATTCCAAATCAACTGTCAAGGATCTCCGTCTCTGTATCGCCTTCTGAATCGGACTATCTGAAAACGGTTGTCAGCACCTCTTCCCCTTGTCCAGTGTCTCACAAAGCAAAAATTCCAATCATGTACGGCCGATCCTCCAGTACAGATCCTTGAACCCTGGTTTTTCGATGCACAAGATGTCTAGCATGTGTGATTATACCCTTCAAAGTCTCCAACGACCCAGATGTTTGCTTTTCCCACAACAGCACGGATCACCAACCGTCTCTTGAATATCATCCCCATAATACACATTGAGTAGTCTTCCCATCGCTACGACATCAGAAGATCTCTCATACCATTTTCTTCAGCAGAACTGCAGAGAACATTTATTAATATATTGAACCCTAGGCTCCCCTCAAAACGTATGTCCCCCTTTTTCCATCTCCCACTGACTGCGGCTTCTTGTACTTACAACCTCATCAAATTATGCACCGGTGAGTCCACCTTGTGATTTGTTTAACTTCATGGAATCTTTGCCTATCTCAGGATACACAAAGACCAGGAAGCCGTGACTCCCGTTTCTCGTGCGCAACAACCCCCCCCCCCCCCCCCCCCCCCGCAAAAAAAAAAAAAAAAAGATGATGCTTCGCCTTCTAGTCCTCTCCAGGAGAGAAAGGGGATCCAAGAGAGCCAGAGATTGAGTGGGGAGGGGAATTAATTTTTCCCCTTGTCACCCACTCCCCCTCACACTCTGACACCTCACTCCTTTATCACATACCAGTAGCCCAAGAACACCCGCTTTTCCATAACGAATAATAATTGAAATTATTGAATATGCTGGCAGACCAATACCAATAATCTTGGATTTCACACTATTATTTGATCGTGTCTACTCTTGTAAATCCCTCAGGTTCATTGCTCCTTGATCAATGAGTCTTTTCCCATAGGTCTTATATGACTTGAACATATTGTCCAGTACATGAACCATTTTGACCTCCTGTAGTGTTTGTCTAAGAGATCTGGAATACGTGAAGGAAAGGGCTATGCTGCTTAATTCTGACCCTTGCTTTGGTATTGGCGCTTGAGTTGGAAGCTAGGATCCCCTTTGGAGATAAAGAAAGTCATTAATGTACTCATCAAACTCTACCATAGCAACAATAATATACGCCAGACCATGCTGAATCGAGTATTCCTGATATACAATAACAAATGTATATGAGCTAATAAACATGCTTGACAATAGTGCAAATAGCACAGATATCACCACAATTAACGGCCAGAAGAAAAAACAAGTCCTGCAACAGGTACACATACTGTCTCCAAGAAAGGCCCTTCATGCACTATTAAATCTTGCAAAAGCTTTCTCCAATCCTTAGAAAGCATGAATGGACTCTGTCCTATTGCAAGAAAACTGAACGAAGGGACATCTATCAGAACCCTAAAGATACGAACCGCAACACAAACCAGAAGATCATTTACTTTGATCTCATATGGTTGAAAATTAGAAGAAGGATCCTTGATAAAATCTTTGAAGTATGCAAAATAGGAATGGAGCTAGAAGTCAGTAAAGTCGTGAACTACAACATAGCTTCCTTTTATAGTGTCCCGAGCTCCACCCACAAAACAGTCAACGAATTTTTTCTCCCTTCCTTTCCTATTTGCTTCAAACGTTGCCACCAATGGAGTGAAAAACCCATATAGTATGCCAGCAAGGACACTTCCAACAATTCCAAACACAAGGACTTAAACAAGTGGTAGTGGCAAAACCCATATAGTATGCCAGCAAGGACACTTCCAACAATTCCAAACAAGGACTTAAACACAAGGACACTTTGTCCCTCCTTCAAGCCATTACACTTGGTTGTAGTTTATCGCCACCGACAAACATACCTCCTTTGCAAAATACCTGCAATCAAAACATTTACTTTGCAGAATAGAAACATGTTAGTGCATCAAAACCAACAATTTACTGAGCTAACATACTCCCCTCCACTTGTTTGCAAAGTTGTCCTCAATGAGCGATATACGGCGCTTTCGTGCACCTACAAAAGTATTATGTAACATGCAAAAAAACTCTGATTTAACCAATCTTACCTTGATCGACTTCTGTTTCCCTCTTCGCATTGCTGGAGAAAATTTGCTTACTGCTACATATCTACTACTCAACAGAAAAGATTAGTATACCAAAAATATCAAACAGAAATATATCAAAAGCATATCATGGATCACATCAAGCATAAATAATAAAAGTAGAAACACTCTTTTATTGTATATCTCCATTTTTATCCTTCTATATACTTCTCCCATCCGCACAATCAACCCCTTCCTGAGTCATCTCTCTTCTCTCTTCTAACCTAAGTATCTCTCTCATGAATCTCACTCCTTTTCCACCTACATCTTCTTCTCTCAATTCCATCCCCTCTACTTTTCTCTCTCTCATACTCAGCTGTTGAGTCCAAATTTTTTCACCTTCGGTAGTCAATTCACCTCTCTCTGAAGATGTTTGACCATTATGCACATCCTCAAGAACTTCTTAAATCTAACTTTTGTCCACCTCACCAAAAAAGCTTGTCGTCAATGTGATTCGAGACTTTGTAAGTCGTTACACAAACCAAAACTAAATTTCAGTCGAGTTCAAGCTTTGATTTGACATGCTTCATCAAGTGTCCACACCAGCCCATATCCTTACAACACATACATATTCCCATCCGAGCATCACTCCCTCTCCTCTCTTCTGCCCCCCCTTGAGAGAGGAATTTTCTCTTTCTTTTTTTCTTGTTTATTTATTTATTTATTTGTTCAAACAAGTCGGCCTACACCGAAGCGGGATGTGACTCGTGGCCCTAACCACCCGGCTAGGTTTACTCCACCCATCTACCAATCCGACATAGCGCACAATGCACAACGCTCACCCTATGCGAAACCAATGTTAGCTCATGGATTTGCCCACTTGGCCAAAGTTACTCCACCCGCCTATTGACCCACATAGGTGCATAGAAACATATACATCAGGCGTAGGGCGAAACTAGCTTCGGCTAGTGGTCTTGATCACCCGATCAACGTTCCACCCGCCTACTAGCCCACCGCAGCGCACCGATAACATACACACATACATGATTATTCTTTCTCTCTCTCTCTTTCTCTCTCTTTTTTTTTTTATTCCAAAGTCTCGAGAATCCCCCAACACAGCACACACATACATATATCCCCTCATGGACATCCCGATGAAACATACCATCTCTCTACCGCTACTCGAGCTAAAATTCAACCACTACACCTATAGTCAACTCTTTCTCTTAAGACCTGCACATGCTAACCATCTCATCAATTTGGCAACCTCAAAAAGCATCACTTCATCTTCTACATTTGCAACACAACTTGATCCATCCATCCTGTTGATATATTTATGTAGAGATGTGTGTCAACACACTATGACCACCGGGGCACTTTTTTCCCTCTTTAGGAGGTTTTTCCCCCGGCTTGTGTATATGCCTATTGCCCTAAGGGGTTAATTATCTTTGTACATTCTAGTGGTAATACATTCAGTATTGTGTGTTTTGCTCCAGGCTTTTTCTTCTTCCTTGTGTTGTTTGCATGCTTCCGCATACCTCAAACTCCAACAATTGGTATTAGAGAAGGTTGCCCCTTCATTTAGGGCGTCATCGACACCCCTCCGGTCACAGTCTAAGAATCGCACAAAATTTCGGCCTCCCAACTCACTATTGCAGTGCTTGTGCAGGCTATTTTATCTTTTTGTGCCAAAAATATATACAAGTTTCTGTTCGCCAGTATAAGAGTCTCAAAGTCTGCTACAAATTTAGTAGAACTTGACAGGGTAGTTCAGTTCAACTTTTTGAGATAGTCAATTTTCTGCATCAAGGTATTATAGTCAGCGGCCATGGCTGAAAGCAGTGATGTATTCCGTATGTTGGTTGTTGAGGATAAGCTGGATGGAACGAATTACCTATTATGGGCTTATATGATGCCCCATGTATTGGTCGCAAAAGGAATGTGGAATATTGTGTAGGGTGTTGAAAAACGTTCTATTACACCTCCAAATATAGGTACTGAAGCTGATGTAGATGGCATCGAAGATGGTGACATTTTGTAGATTCCTGTCCGTGTAGCAATTTTTGTTGCACCTACTTTTGAGCAAATTTGTTGGGATGGAAGAGATGCTCAAGCACATGCATTGATAGCCTTGTCTGTCAAACGTTCCATTATTCTTCACATTCGCTCTTTCAGAATAGCTAAGGATACTTGGGATACACTTACCACTTTATACCATGCAAGGAATGAGGCGCATGTTGCTTACCTCCGAAAACAGTTGGAGAGTGAGCACATGAATGAAGGAGATTCCATGGACAGTTTTCTGACAAAGATCAAAGATTTGAAGGAACAGTTGATTTTTGCTCATCAAGTCTTGCTTCACGATTCACTTCTGCAGACCGTTCTGAATGGTCTTCTTGATTTATATCAGATTTTTTCTTCTACTCTTCGTTTGATGATGAAAGGCAATCCAAATGCCTTAACATTTGAGAATTTCTATGTTCTGTTGCAGGAAGATCAATCTAGGCAGAATACGTTCATTATGCGCGTTGCAGATCAAGCTTTCTAAGCTAGTCAAAAGGGCAAAAGTAAATGGAGCTCTTCTACTAGTAAGCAGAAATCTGCGAATTCTGCACAATCAAAGAAGCATGACAGAGAGGACAAGAAAATAGAAAAGCAAAAATTGTTTTGCAAATCCTGTAAAGCAAATAATCATCTCGTAAACAATTGTCCAAAACTAGATGCAAAAGAGGCAAAGAAAAAAGAGGTTGAAATGGTTGTTATAGAGGCCTCTATACCGAAAATAGAGTCTACTAATCTAGTGCATAATAAAGAGTGGGCGTTTACTACTGTCTACAGTTTTGACCAATCTTCTCCTAAACAGTGTATATCTGCGGTAGACTCCAGATGTTTGGTACTTTGATATTGGGGCGACCAAACATATTACCTAGCAGCGAAGTTTGTTCACTTCACTCGAGCTTTTCCCTACCGGGAATACTGTCACATGCGTCAACAACTCCTCTTATCCTGTCATGGGAGTTGATAAGATCGTTCTAACTACTGTCGATGGTAGTTCTTTTACATTGTTAGATGCTTTATTTATGCCAGGGATCAAGAAGAATCTGTTATCAGTTTCAACTTTAGCCAAGATTGGCTCGGTTCTGAAATTTGTTGATTACAGATGTACTGTTCATGATCTATCAAATGGAGACGTGATTATTGCTTCTCGCATTTTATGTCGTGGGTTGTATAAGCTCATAGAATATGAAAAATCTATGAATGATTCAGCATGTGTAGTACATGATTCTCAGCCTATGTCAAATGCAAAGCTTTGGCATGCATGCTTTGTTCATCTGAATTTTGCTAATTTGCTACGCTTGCAGAAAGCTGAAATGGTGTCCTCTTTCCCCAAACTTGAGACACCCGGTAAACATGTCTGTGAAGGCTGTATTTTGGGCAAAATGCAGCATTCCTCCTTTTCAAAAGATGGTTCAGTTCAAGCTACTTAGAAATTGAAGCTTGTTCATAGTGATGTCTATGGTCCTATCTAGACACCCTCTTTTGGAAACTGTCTTTACTTCGTGACTTTCGTTGATGATTTTTGCAAGCATGCATTGGTATACTATTTGGGACATTTGCATCATTATTTGGGCATTCAGTTTATGCAAGTTTATGGCGGAATAACTTTGTGCTAAACGGAATATATTGACACATTATTGCAGCATTTTGGCTTTGAAGGCTGCAAACCTATTGCCACTCCTATGGAGACAAGTTTATGATTGAGTCTTCATGATGTTGGAGCTTCATTTGATGTTTTTCTCTATGAGCAGGCTATTGGATGCTTGATTTACTTATGCATTACTCGGCCAGATATTCAGTTTGCTGTCTCAGAGATTAACAGGTTTATGCATTGCACAGGTGTCAAGCATTGGGAGGCCGTTAAGCACATCTTTCGCTACTTGAGTGGTACATGGCTACTTGGATTGTTTTATCCTAAGGGGGGATCACTACCGCGAGATTCACATGTTTTTTCTAATTTTGACTAGGTTGGTTGCTATGACACTCATGTGTCTTTCACTTCATGCGTGGTAGCTCATGTATATCTTGGTTGAGCAAGAAGCAGCCTACTATGGCTACTTCCAATTGTGAGGCTGAGTATAGGGAAGCTTTCACAGTGACTGTTGAGTGTGTGTGGCTAAGGCTCCTTATGGATGATTTGGGTGTTGGTCAATCTTCTACAACTGCCGTCTTCACTAACGGTCACGGTGCATTGGCAATTGCGAGGAACCATGTATTCCATTCTCACACTAAGCACATTGAGGTGCATTACCATTATGTCAGGGAGAGGTTCTCTGCCAGATATATCAGCTTGGCATATGTGCCTATGCAGGAGAACATTGCAGATCTTTTCACGAAGACTTTGCCTAGGGAGAAGTTTAAAGCTTTCCGCAAAGCTTTGGGCTTACTTCCTTTTGTGGATTGATCCCACATAGCTTGGCACTTCCTTATACATGAGTGTTAGCTCATTGTTCACCGCATCACTCCCAGAGGGGATTTGTTGATACATTCTAGTGGTAATACATTCAGTATTGTGTGTTGTGCTCCAGGCTTCTTCTTCTTCCTTGTGCTGTTCGCGTGCTTCTGCAGACCTCAAACTCCAACACATCCTCACATCTCAAACTTGTAGTCTTAATGAAGCAAACTCGCGTCAGACCTAAGCTATCCTTGCCAATGGCATATCTAGTCATAACCGTCTCAAAGAACAATCATACAATGGAACACTTTCTCTTGACATAGTCGATTGTTTATCCATCTCTCGACTTGGTGTCCCTAAAGACCAAGAACATGAATTATTCCATTCACTATGGATGATTTGGGTGTTGGTCAATCTTCTACAACCGCCATCTTCACTAACGGTCAGGGTGCATTGGCAATTGCGAGGAACCATGTATTCCATTCTCACACTAAGCACATTGAGGTGCATTATCATTATGTTAGGGAGAGGTTCTCTGCCAGATATATCAGCTTGGCATATGTGCCTATGCAGGAGAACATTGCAGATCTTTTCACGAAGGCTTTGCCTAGGGAGAAGTTTAAAGCTTTCCGCAAAGCTTTGGGCTTACTTCCTTTTGTGGATTGATCCCACATAGCTTGGAACTTCCTTATACATGAGTGTTAGCTCATTGTTCACCGCATCACTCCCAGAGGGGATTTGTTGATATATTTAGGTAGTGATGTGTGTGAACACACTAGGACTGTCAGGGCACTTTTTTCCCTCTTTAGGAGGTTTTTTTCCCTCGGCTTGTATATACGCCTATTGCCCTAATGGGTTACTTATCTTTGTACATTCTAGTGGTAATACATTCAGTATTGTGTATTCTGCTTCAGGCTTCTTCTTCTTCCTTGTGCTGTTCGCGTGCTTCCGCAGACCTCAAACTCCAACACATCCTCACATCTCAAACTTGTAGTCTTAATGAAGCAAACTCGCGTCAGACCTAAGCTATCCTTGCCAATGGCATATCTAGTCATAACCGTCTCAAAGAACAATCATACAATGGAACACTTTCTCTTGACAGAGTCGATTGTTTATCCATCTCTCGACTTGGTGTCCCTAAAAACCAAGAACATGAATTATTTTCCTCGATTTCATTTCTTCTCATTCTTCTCCTTTCGCAATTTCTTCGGTGTCATTGAGACACACTGTATTGAATCCTCTTTTTCTGCTCTCTAAATCTTTTCTTTTTCTGACTCAACCTTTCCAATTTTCACTCCCTAAACAGACTCTCCCCTCCACTTGTATTCGTTCCTAATCTTTCTATTTCTCACTCATCTTCTTCTTTTTCCACCTACTCTCATTTCTTCAACTCTCATTTGACCTCCTCAATCATCACTTCATCGTCTTCTCAACTATCACCTCCACTCGAAGTTACTATTCAACCTCCAAATCTATTCATTTCCACTCCTCCTTTACCACTAGTCACGTTCATTCTATTTTTCACTCACTCGAGTTTTTAACTTTGGTTTTCTTCTTTATCCACGTCACCCTCCTTTCTTTTTCCCCTTGTTTTTAAACAAAAATAATAAAAATAGTTATATATAAATTCAAACACATGCAAGAAAGCAAACAAAAAAATGTATGTACAATATTTAGAAAACAAAAAATCTCTCTTTTTTCTTTCTTTTCCCTTCCCCCCTCCTTTTTTTAAACCTAGTTTTCCGTCTCTACACTCATCTCCTTGTCTCCTCATTTTTCTACGTGCTCGTCACCATTGCCCATACTCGCTTTTCCAACTTCACCTCCTCAATCAATTTTACTTTTATCTCCAAACTCTTCTTTGTGAAGATTCAATATGATTTGACACCTTTTTCATATGGCCCTCTACGTGCGCGAGACGATTTGCAAAATCTTGGGCACTATCAGTTACTATGTTCCTTAATCTGTCAACCTCCATAGCTAGTTCCCTTAATCCTTGTCTATTTAGATCCATACCATTTTGATGCTCTGACATTTTGCAATTTAAATACTTCATCCATTTTTGCAACTTCGCACTCTCTCGTTCCAACTCATGCATCTTCTTTTCATTTTCTTGGAGAGCATTCTCTATTTTCCCAAATAAATTGTATAACCTCTCAATTTTCTCTCGCAACATCATGTGTTTCTCTTCGAGCTCTCCAATTCCATTTTTGTTTTCTTGGTCATTTTTATCAACTTTCTTAACCAAAAGATCTATCTCTTCTGATATTCTTCTCCTTAGATTGTCCATCTTGCTTTCTAACTCATCCCCCTTTGATTCTATTCCTCCAACTTTTTTATTGACTTCTTGAAAACTCTTCTCTAAATGACTAGTTATGGTTTCTACGGTCCCCTTCAAAGCACTTGTCTATCATTCCTCCGAATGTGCTAAGCTTATCTATCATCGTCTTCAACTCTTCTTCAATTCTATCGACTTTTTTATCTTTCTCTACACACCCCATCTTTCGTAGTCTCTTTGAGTCATCCATCTATCGAGAGCTCTTCACCGAGCCTCTCACCCTCTTTTCCAAGCTCTCCTATTTTCTTATCACTCTCTCCTTGGGCACACTTAATCTTTCTCTAATTCCAATTGGAATTCCTCACTTATTCTACCCGCTTGATCACTATACCTGCAAATTACTTCCTTCACTCTCTTGATTTCCCACTCTCCTTGCTCAATCCTTCTCATCAAGTCGTCCTCGTCTCGTGGGAACTCATCTTCGATTGTAAGCCAATAGCAATCCGTTGTCACTAAATCGGAACTGATCTCCAAATCCTCTCTTTCTATTTCCTTACCCTTCCTAACAATCTCTCCACTACGAAGTCTTTCAATTTTGTTCCTCAAGTTTTTGTTTTCTCTGTTCAATTGTTTTCTCTGTTCAACTTCTTGTTTTTGTTTTCCACAAATCTCAATTGCCCCTCCAATTTCTCTAAGACTTCCTTATTTTAGTTTGATTTTTGTCTAATCTCTCCACCTTGATTCTTTCATTGTTTCGCTCCTCATGGAGTATATCCAATTGACATTGTACACTTGTCACTACTTTTATGAATTTATCTTCAGATTTACCAACCTTTTTGTCTCAAAGTCAATGCTTTCATCTCTCCTTAGATGTGCAAAGTTATTGGACATGTTGACTGGCTGTATCATCTTGGAGATGTCCCTAGTTATCCTTGAACACAGAAGCCTCACTATTTTCGATCTCCACATAAAAAGAAGAGAGAGAAAAACTATTTTTCTTCGTTAAGACCTTCCCGAGAGAAACTTTCTTTGCAGTGCACACATGCTCACATAGACTCTTTCCGCAATCTACACACAAAGGGATAGAATCCAAAGGAGTACATACTCGAAGGCAAAATTTGGCAATGTGCCCAATATCTCCTCGCAACACCAACATCTTATATAGTTTGAGATTGGGCCAAACCAAGGACGTCAGTTCACATGATTTCTCATTGTTCGGCCCAATTCGGAGCTTCTATTAATCCGTCTAAAATTTATCTACCTCGTTTCAGTTTTCTGAGAACCAAGCTTGCCTTTGTTGCACAATTTTAAAGATCGAAATAATTTTGAGGCAGAACTGGCTATGCCACACAAGTGGGGCACCAAGCAAATTCATACCAATTTCTCGAAGATATGCTAAGCAAAGTCCCACTGGATGCGCTAAATGAATGCTACTATGAAGGCTGAGCAATGATGCTTGTTCGCAACTAAGTTTGCTTGATTTCTTGTATTTCGGCAAGATTCTTTTACCCTCAAGCCACAAATAAGCACGATTTGGGTCACTTTTCACGATCCCTAACAAGATCGGCAGATGGATTAAGCAAGAACTTCACCCAAATGTAGCTTATTAAACCTACTTTCCCACATCTTTTTATATCTTTTTATGGTCGAATTGATGCTATTGCCCTTTTCTCTCCACTTCTATAGTTCTTAAATATATTCCAAGCACTAACCACTTAGGTTTATTATCTACTTCCCAACCTCTCCCATTTTACTTTCTCTCACAATTACTCACCTCGGTACTATCTCACACTCACTCTACATTCACTTACTTACTTATGTAGACTCTTACTCAGATGGTCCCCCACTCAGTCAAACACTCACTCAGACAACCACTCTCACTATCACAATTTTTTTCACACTTTGAAGATCCTACTCAAACACATCGGCATTCACTTTCAGGTACATCACGCTCATAGACTCAAAGAATGTGACACTCACAAGCATCGACATATGTCAACACGTTTTTGAAACTCCCCAAAGAAGATCAATACAATTTGGAGTTGACTATCATCATTAGACATGTATAATATACTAAAAAAAAGTTGCTTTTCACTTCACCTTACTATTCTATAACATATGAAAACACTTTAGGCCTAAGGGCTTAAACCATTATTACAAAATGAGATACAATTTTCTTTTAAATCACATCTTTATCTCTTCATTCAATCTATTAAGCTTTATGAGGAGAAGCTATTCCTGAAAATTAGAGACAGCGAAATCCTACAAGGGCACCCAAGGAAGCTTACTACACAGAAAGAGGAAGAGTAACGTCTCATGCCCTAAGAGGTCTCCCCGAGGAACGAAGACATCGTGGTAGAGCACTCATAGTAAGAAATGGGAACAATGATAAGAATAAGCAGCAGCAGGATTCAACTCATGTCAGTGGCCCCATAAATTCCTCAATGACATGAACTATTCAGCTCATGTTTCACATCTGCACTCTTTTGCACACTTCGGGGTGCTCACGTTAAACAGAATGCTTTCTACTTGACAATGCAAATTGGAGATACCCGTCATTAGTTTTATGTACCCTGATGCAATGTTTCATGGGCTGAGAATGTAGAGATTGATGAAGTGACATCTCCTAAATCAAGACTCATCAAACGGCCCGTATGCATGCTTTAAATCTTTTGATTTTCCGTACAAATCAATGAGTGCAGTTGCAATAATAAAATCTCCATTCAGACCCACATTTAAAGCACGAAAATGGATCCTTTTTGCCTGTCATGATGCACATAAGTTAACAGCATATTCTTGGAAATAATTTAGAATGCATTACTATTAAAGCATACGGTGAATGAGATGAGTTACACGGTACACCTCCCTTTTTAGTCCAGCTCATCTGGAGTACCTTCAACAAAGTATTCTTGAGATTTTGAAGTCCTGCAGTAGCTTTAGATTCAGAGTGCTTAAGTGTTGGTTAAACCAGGACATTGCAACCCTTCTTTTCATTCCTTTTGTTCGTCAAACACATTCCCTATTCCACTATAAAATAGGCAAATCCTCTCCAGTGCTGCTTGTAGCAGCCTCGAGAATTATTTCAATAGCCTGTTTTACACAGTACGTTGAAGGGGCTACGCTTTCAAAAATGTTGTATCCCTAGAAAGTGCAGCAGCAACAGATAATTCCAGAGTTTAACTCTTTGGAAGATCCTCCAAGCCATATTTCTCAATGCGAGTAACAATGTCAACTATTGGAAGCCCATGTGAGAAAGGACATGATCAGCAGCAAACTTGACTGTGCAAGGAGTTAATCAAGCACCATTTTTCCAAAACAAAATTGCCTTTAATCTGCATGAAATAGGAGCACTAACAGCAGCAACACCTGACCTCCAACAATTTAAATTGGAATTCAGATTTGGAATAATGACCAAACTATGTTTGTGCATCAACTCCGACAAAAGTATTGCCGACTGTCCTCAGTGCTAGAACAATGGCAGAAGCAGAAGGATTCACTAACAGCTCTTCAAGCCACCTGTAGACTTCAACCACTATCACAGCTTGATTCCTATCATTTGTTCCACCTGAAAGATATGAAATGGTTCAGCAGGCATCTATTAGAACATACTCATCACCAGAATGAATTGAACACTCGAGGATAGGAAGTGCCACCCTGGTATGTTCAAAATAACCGAACTGTTCTCCTTGGTATCTTGATGACTTCGAAATTGATATTCAGCTTGTCAACCTTAAATTAGTGTCCTCATTGAAAATAACATTTCACACACGATGTAGTTTAAGGTCTTTGAAAACTCTCCTCATCATGTAATCTTTAAAGTCCAGTATTATGGCACTCGTCGGACACATCTTCCAAAGCACTGCTGGCATATCCCGAATGCATTTGCTTCCCCGATGCAAAGGGAAAAGTCCATGATAAATTTTTCTTACTTTCCTCAATTCTTTTTCCTGAACAGACATATGTAAAACTTCCGCCAATCCTCTTCCTCCCATGCTGCTGCCCATGAGAGTTTGCTCAAAACATATTCACATTCGATTCCTTTTTGGCTACATTTCTTCCCTAGAACACACAGAAGAAGACTCCTCTCTATCCATGCATCAGCCGTCAATTTGCAATTGCTATCTGCTTTTGCACAATGCCTCTATCCTTTTGTCAAAACACAATGGATGCTGCCCTCTTTAGTCCAAAGGTGATAGCTTTTGTTTTTATCGCTACAAAGGCACCTAGCAAAAATCCATTAAAAAACCCTTGGCCATGTCCTTCAAATTTGGACAAGAACAAGAAAAACCACCTATGCCTATTGGATGCTGCCCATCCTGGGTGTCCTTCTCATTTGACAGATCTGCTCACCTTCCCATGTCTGGCAAGCCTCACTTCTGTTTATCTCATGACTCCACTTTTACCGGGCTTCTCCGGAAAGCAAGACAAGGTCACCTGGTTCCAGTAAAACAGGCACTCTCTGTTGCTACCCACAAGACTGTTTATGATTTGCAGCAAAATTATGTCCTACTTGATGTTTGTATCGGAGTTCTGATTCAAGTATTGAAACATTGGGCATACACCGGGTGAAATGCATTACACATGTGGACTCGAAAAACAGTACTGCAATACCTTCTTCAAAGCGTAGCACGTCCATGTGTGCACATATACCTTATTTTAGTCTCAGCACTTCGATGTAGAGAATCGTTTGCAAGTGCCTATGAAGAAACACCATCATGTATAAGCTGAAAGAGCTCAAATGCCCAGTCAGGCAAGTCTTTAAACCTCACTGCCTGGTTATGCTTGCTGTTTATGAACCAACCTTATGAATCAATAGCAGATACAAGCTCCTCTTGTTGTTGAGCTGGACCGAAAACCTTTACACAGCAAAAGCCCAGGTATTTCCTTGACTGCTTTCCATGAATGGTTACATGGCACCTTTACTTGTAAATCATTTTTTCTCGTCCAATCTGCTGTCCATATTGTTGGAGAATCATTCCAAATCAACTGTCAACGATCTCCATCTCTGTATCGCCTTCTGAATCGGACTCTCCGAAAACGGCTGTCAGCACCTCCTCCCCTTGTCCAGTGTCTCACAAACCAAAAATTCCAGTCATGTACAGCCAATCCTCTAGTACATATCCTTGAACCCTGGTTTTTCGAAGCAGAGGGCGTCTAGCATGTGTGATTATACCCTTCAAAGTCTCTAACGACCCTGATCTTTGCTTTTCCCACAGCAGCACAGATCGCCAACCTTCTCTTGAATATCATCCCCATAATACACATTGAGTAGTCTTCCCATTGCTACCACATCAGAAGATCTCTCATAACATTTTCTTCCGGAGAACTAAAGAGAAGATTTATTCATATATTGAACTGCAGGCGCCCCTCAAAACATATGCAAAGAGCCTGAAATATCCAGACTTATGGTTATATTACTTTGAGTGTCACCCATTTTGTGGAGTGCCATATGATGGAGGTATCACCTTAATATTTGAGAAGCTCATTTTGGTTGCCCACAATGGAGATAGTCTCCATCCCCATTTGTACAAGAAGGTGGCTTTTTCATTGTCACCCATGTGGATGATCCCATTAGAAAGGGTGTTGCCCATTTTGAGAGAGAACTGATTTGCCACACCCAATTGTATCAAGGTTAGGCCTTGCCTTACCTTAATTGACTTGCTTTGATAATGTTTTTGTGGCCTCCCTCATCAAAGGTAGTTGCCCCTTTGCCCAAAAAGTAGTCATGTGGTTCTAGTATGCTCAAAAAGTGGGCATCACCAAGTTAGTGGTCTCCATCAAGATGACATCACCTTAGTGAAATAAATGAGTACTCTATGAGGTGTCGCCCAAATAGGTGTTTCAATAAAAAGTGGCATCACCCACTTGCAAGAGTGTAAGTGCATCATCCAAAAAACAAGGCGTCGCCTTTTGTTTTGCAAGAATTTACTTATTGTCTTCCTAAAAGCAAGGCAATCATCTCCCATGCTTTGAGGTAAGTAAAAAAAACACAAGTGACTGCTTATTACATACAGTTGGAACTTCTCAAAAGATGTTCACATGGGCGAAGGGATGCCCCTCAAAGAGCAGTTAGGCTAGAGCTTGCCGCTAGAGTGTGATATGGAATTTTATGACTGCGTCCACTTCTTGCCCAATCGCTTATCCTGCATCCACTTCTTGCCCATTGCTTGTGTCTAGTGCCTTTGCTTCAAACATCTTTGCTCATGCCATATGTCTTGATTTCATCCGCCATGCAAATTGTTCATGCTATGTGCTCCTACCTCTTTACCTATTCATGATGTTGAGTTCTCTAGGGCATGGCCTAGGGAGTGGCTCCAAGCCCCTAGGGTGAGAGTTGCCCAGGGTGACCCAAGACCCTCCCCAAGGTCCCAAGATCCTCCTTGAAGATGTCGAGAAACCCATGGGGTATACATAGGGATTGATCCCTAGAGAAGGAACCACACATCTTCTACCATGTCATAAATCCAAGAGAAAGGGAAAAAATTACCCTCTTAAGCTTACGCTTTAACACCTCCAAGAAAAGAACCTTCCAAGCTCATAAAGCGGAGACAATAAAATGGTCAGTAAGATCACTGGATAAGGTCTTAAGCTCGTAGAATATGCAAATAATTGCACCTATATTCAGCTATCTCTATGCTATTTCTCGAAACTTACCCAGTTTATTTTACCCTCAAGCCACCAATGTGCCTGACTTGGTTCACATTTCCGGCCCCCAATAAAATCTCTCTATTTTCCTCAGCCCAAAAGTCTTCTCACTTCCTTCTTTCCGTTTTCTCAACCCTTCTCTTCTCCCTCTATTAAACACAATCTCTTTCCTCTCAACCTCTGACACCCTCACTCAAACACACCGAGTCAAGCACACAAACTCATGCACACCCAGATGCAAATGCACTTACACACACTCCCTCTCCTATGCACACACACTCTTAACATTCTCACTAGCCTTTGCTCACACATATACACCTACACACTTTTTCGCATATGCTTGCACGCACTCTCGCACCACTCACAGACCTATATTCGAAAACACTCTCATGCAAACACATACGTACTCACACACCATTACTCATCCTCACTTTCCTCTCTTCTTCACAATTCTCCTTTACTTCAGTTTATGCTTCTTCCCCTTCCCGGCTCTTACTCTCTCACATGCACACTTGCACACCATACACTCACCTGCACCCTCACACCTGCACTTACATGCACACATTCGCACCCATATATCCCTGCCACAATCCCCTTCACCCTTCCACTCACTCCCAATCTACCCTTTTGTCCTTTTATACACCCACACGTAAGCACGCCCCTTCTTTTCTTATATCCTCACACCCTCTTACTCCCCCTCTTGCACTTTACCTGCTCTCTAAAACCCTTCTTGACTCTTTCTCACTTCTTCACAACCATCCCCTTGTCAAATGCACACAGCCCTGCATTTCTACTATTTCCCTCCCCTTTTTCTCCTACCTCACTCTCGGTTGCACTCACTCTCATATTGACACTTGCACATGCACACACTTCCACGCACCTAAAATCCCAGGCACATCACATGCGCTCACATGCTGTAGAGTTTGTGCACATAAAATCTGCATTCATGGTTTGAAGCTACTTCCTCCAATTAAATAGCATGTAGCCTTTCTCTCTGACTCACCCAACAAGGATACTTTTTGTTCATGTAAGGTAAACATATACAAAGTCAATTTCGGGATTTCTAAACTCTTGATAATTTAATAGTACTTTGCCGTTGGTCACGATACGGGCATTCATAACGCACGGAAATAGACTCAGTCACTTTAAAACGCAACTGCAGGACTACCAAAAGGTTCTTGAGAGTTGAAATTTTTAGGGATGTGTTCTAACTGAATTGTAAGCAGACGCTGTAATGACGATGTAAAGAACTAAAATAGGGAATCCCTCCGCAATTGGAAAAGCTACTAACACTTTTCATTGAACAATCAAACAATCACATTCAGTTTCATCACTTGAAGAACTTCAACTGAACTCTTTTAAGTTTGTGCAGCAAGGAGAGTGTCTCTTTTAGTATTGAGAAAGACGCTTGCAACAACCGAATTTTTTAATGTTAAGAACAAGGCATATAAAACATCGCCTAGAAAGTACATGCAAAACATATCCGATTTTCTCAAGTTATAGCTTGAGGTCCAGCTAAGCACATCAAGGAAATCCAAGAAACATCAACCACCTAGCGTTCTGGATAGATTGAGATATTGATAGAGAGAGCATATGTGTGGAAACAATCGACAATTTTCTTTGGAAGCTCCGATCTCTTACTACATAATTGGCAGATACAGGTGTACAACAGCAGGAATCGAATTTTACAAGCAAAATAGTATCGCCACAAAAACATTAACAAAATTTTATCTTGTAGTTCGTGAAGAATCTGTCCACTTCACACTAATAGTGTATTTCATTTTTATTTAGTCTTAGCAAAACTGCGGCCAACGGGGCACCATAGTTCATG
>CM035406.1:134186856-134429356 GCA_020310875.1 Ceratopteris richardii
TACTTTCGTGCATGATTTGTTTGCGATAAAATCCTTCTTGAAGACATCGATTGAAACTAGTTACCACTACAGTCTTTTGGATTTTGACATACCCCTAGCTCTGCGAGAATCTGCAACCCCTCCATGGATACTCATTTCCGCCTCTTCTTCCCTATGGATTGCGATGCCCCAAAACTCTCAAATGCTGGCCCTCTCAGAAATTATAAGGGCCCCCCTCTGCTTCAGCCTTGCAGAAACTTCTTCACTCACTAGGGTGCTTTTCTCTCTCTTCAGAATAGTCGAATCAACAAGCTAACCAACATACTGGCCAAGGAGTGGCAGTTTTTATAAACTGGGAAGGGGGGGGGGGTCAGATTTCTATTGACCACACGTGGGTCTGCATGGACTTGGGTGCACGTGGGGGTTTTTTGGGATTGCAGGAGTGGACGTCAGGGTAGAGGGAGAGTGGATGAAGTAGTGGTGGACACAGGATCTGACCAAGGCAGGTACAAGGTCTGACAAATCAGGGGAGAGGGGAGTGGGGCATGTACAATCACTATGATACAACTAGAGAGAGAGAAGAGGGTCAGAGTACAGGGAGACTCAGTGATATGTGACTGGGGGCAGGTTCCTAAAATTTAGGATATGGTCAATCAATTCATTTCTATGATCATATGCAAGAAAAACCTCAATTATACGAGCTCGGTCAAAACTCAGGGCTTCCAGCCTTTCAATAGCCTCTCTTTCTTTTTGTGTGACATTGATTGACTGTGGCATTGCTTCAGCAAGTTGTGCAAGTATATCTTCTTCTGCTCCTTCGACGCCAGCTTCATTGATTAACAGAAGAAACCCAGCCTGCTGGAAGTTCTTCACTAATCAAGCTCTTGAAGAGTACGTAGGATCAAAACAGATGTTGCATTATCATTTTCCTTCGTCAACTGACCATTCTCTGCTACATATTTAGATACTGCAACAGGTCCATTTTGGTCAAATCTCACCTTCTCCTTCCACCAAGCCCTTATGTTATCTGAAGCCCCAATTGAGTTTGGGAATGATAGCTCCTACAAACATATTTAGTGATATCGGGTAAGTCTTTCTGATAGCTTTGGCAACATGTACTGGAGACAAACCCTTGGGATGCATTGTGCACATCACCTTGAAATCTCTGTCAAAGTAGTAGATTATGCAGACCAGAACCATGCAGAGCATTGGCCTCTCCGAGACTAATCATCTCATGTGAGCTATTAACCTTTTTGCAAAATCATTGCCATTGAAAAAGACTTGCAATCACTTTGTCTTGCGAGAGTGGCTGGGGAAGGCATGTTCCACTCACGTATTTTTACAAGGGTTGTGGATTGCTTGAAAGTGCACAACTTGTAAGAGAATGCTGGTTGTTACGAGTACAAAGCGATCTTCTTCACATCCAAATATTGTTCCACGTAGCATTGTTCCTTTGAAATGGAATCTTAACAACACAACATTGTAGTGAATATAATTCTCTGACAAACATGTAGAGACGAAAAACAAAAGATGTAGCCATCATCAAAGCATCATATGGATATTTGGGAAAGAGATGCTAAATCAATGTTTGATTTTGTGCTTCATGTCTAAAGGAAGAAGACATGCCACGATCTGTGCTCATCACCATATATATCCTTGCATTCTCTCTTTGATATTTCCCAATGTACTGAAGTGCACCATATGTCCATATGTTCAAATGGAGGAGCCCATATAATTCTGGAGCAATTATGGACTTCTTACATCAAAAGGACGAATGTTTCCCAGTGCAACAAAGATGAAAACAGCTGATTTACATCTGCTCTCCCCCTGCTCTACATAACCTGTGAGCAATGCACACCATAATACCATGTCATGACTCGGTAACTGGAAGAATACCCCTTCAGCCAGTGCAAGCTCCCCAGACTTTGAATGTATGGTTACTAGGGAGTTGCAGACAAACATATCTGAATGAAATCCGTTTCTTTTTGCACCATCATGAATCGCTTGACTGATGCAGAGAGCCATTTCTTTGGCACATTGTCTCTCCCTAGCACTGAAATTCTCCTTCTCTACCAAGATACAACATGCTTGAAGAACAATTGCAACTGTTCTTTGCGTTTGACCTATGCATTCTTCCAAAATTTGTCTGTATAGCAGCAAAGCTTTCTCTTCTGCATTCTGTTCCACGTACGCTGAAAGCAATGCATTCCAACTTACCACATTCCGCTCTGGTAATTCAATGAAAACTCCTTCTGCCTCGTCTATACTCCCACATTTTCCATACATGCTGACAAGACTACTGCCAGCAAACACGCTCGACACAAGTCCATCTCTACGCATAGCAGTATGAATCCTCGTGCCCTCGTCCAAAGCTGCTATCCGTCCACAGACTTTCAGGAGGATGATATAGGTGAAGCGGTTGGGTTGGACACCACCTTGGAGCATCTGATGATGGAGCACCAGAGCATTTCCTTCTCTGCCACATTCTGCGGACGCAAGGAGTATTGCAGTCCAAGAGAGAACTGTTCTGTAAGGCAATAGCTGAAAAATGGAGAGGGCGTCATCAACAGCGCCACATTTACATAGGGTTTCTACCAGGTAGTTCCCGAGGGACGGCGATAGTGTTAAGCCATGTTGAGCAAGATCGGCCTGCACTAATCTTGTGTGCTGCAAATTCTTTTGTTTGCTACATGCATCCAAGAGAGATCTGTATGCAAGGTCTGAGGCGGGGAACTGCAGTTGAGATAGAAGATGGATGGCCTTGTCCAGGGGCCCTTGCTGACAAAGTCCTTGAATTTCTTGGGAGGATGAAAAAGTTGACCAAGTCCGTTGCATGTAGCCATGGCTGTACCTCGCCTTTGTGCATACTGAGACCCGCCCGCTACCCTTGCTTCCCTCCTTCCCGACATTAGAGCATCAAAAAATTAGCCTCTATTCAGAAGCTCCCCGATCTCCTTGCGACTCCTGCACAGACATGGAGAAGAGACCCCCCCCCCCCCTTTAGTGATCTGCTCTGCCTCTCAACCCTCCCCCCCCCCCCTAGTGATGAGACCGAAGAGAATATGGGAGGTGCTTCCCCCTCAACTCTCCCCTCGAGAGCACCTCTACCTGTCTCCCTCCCTTCTGCATGCACGGAGAGGCCGACCAAGGGCAAAAAAGTGGGGGAGGTAAATGTGTCGAGAAGGGGGAAATGAGCGGGGACAACTTCCTGCAATTTAGGAAGCTACCAATATTCCTTTTCTATCGCATGCAAGAGAACTTCATAATATTTGCCATACTCATCTTTATCTGTTTTCTTGAATTCCACCCCTTGGCGTTTCTTTTAGAGTTGTACTCTATTGCGGCTGTTTTAGATGTTCGTGAGGATTCCATAACTTTCTTAAGTCACTTTGCTGTAGAGGCCTCAGGTTCTGTGAATTGTGTTCCCCATTTTTCTAGTTCCAGCAAATACCTGATGGGAAAGAGTGCTGACTGCCTGCAAATTTCTTTCAAGTTTGATCCATTACACTGAGCAGCCAAGTTATCATAATCGAGGTTAGGATCCACATTCTCATCTCGCAATATGACTCGTAATATGTGGGCTCGTTCCTTCTTATTTGGCATTCCAACTTCAAATGCAGAGGGCAGCCTGCGAATAATGGCTTCATCCAGTTCCCATGGCCTGTTTGTTGCAGCTAGCCATCTTTCCTCTTCTTTTTCGTTTTCTTCTTTTCTGAAATGGAAACAAAAAACGACACACACACACACACATGTGCATACATATATACACATATATTCGTATTTTACTAACACATTACCCGACAATCATAGATATGTACCCATATGATCACACCCTCAATCCAGAGTATTCATATATCCATCTACACCATTCCACATACACATGACCACCTCATTACTCCAACATCCTATTTGTCTTGAAATGTTTTAACAAATACACAAACACTCTTTGCATTTGCAATGTTATCCATTCAATCATCAAAAGAATAGATCAAGGGCCTCTGACATGTCACAATCAATAGATTGCTTCATTCATATACTCACAGACATGCCTGCATCTACACATGTATTCTCGTGGTTCAATCATGCACTCAGAGCCTTATCCATGCTAACATTGTACCCTCCAAAGATGCAAACACAATATTTTTTTGGGTTTTCTGAGCAAGATCGCATTTCCAAGAACTACATTTTTCATAAACACCACATCATTAGATTAAAATCAGCGTAAATTTTATGTGTAACAATCACCTTCTCAAGAAACCCCCACATCAAGACTTTGCACTATCCCGATACAACCACTCATTTATTTGCTTATTCAATCAAACAAAATGAACCGTAGAAAATGAAATGAACAAAACTATGGTATGTACAGTGAGTGATTTTGTTCCTACTTGATTCAAATAAAATTAGACTCCACCCTCGAAGTGCAATCCAAGGCTTCTTTTCCTCCTCCCATTCTTCTAGCTTCAAAGATTCACAAAACATTTCTTCTTTGGACCCGGAGTGTTGGCCGTAAGTCCTCCTCTTATTGCTCTCCTCATGTCATGGAATCTCTTTAAATCCATAATGTTTGTCTTCTTGATTCTCTTCCAAGCCATAGTGTCCATCATGTTGGATGTTTCTACCTTTGTATTCGCATACCTCTTTAGAATAGTAGGAGTACCTTGCGAGGCATTGTCTTCCAATGACAATCCACAACTCGAATGTGCTTCTTTGTGAGATTCTTCTTTGCCCTAGCTTTAGTGTAATATGAGATGAACCTTACCCTTGAGATGTGTTTACAAGATACCATAATACGAGTCGGTTCCACAGAGGCAATTAGCCCATTTTGGCCCAAGGAATGTTCCTTGTATACTTGGCCACTGCCTTCTACGTGCCCGACTTCGGCCTCATGTTGCCGACTTGGGCCACCCTAGGAGAGGTGCCCACCTTGGGCTTCATGGCGCCCAATTAGAGAGAGGTTCCCAATTTGGGCGTCATGGCAACTAATGTTTTCTTCTTCGTCGACTTTCCTATAACACATGTCTTACCTTTCTCCTTACTTTCAAGTGAAAAGTGTCAATATTTTCCTCTTTTTGGTCCTTGTACTCCTTCTATAGAACCCTCATTTATCTCACATATCTTCATTGTGCAGCATTCTGCACTCCCCATCATCCAATTTAATAGTGTATCATATACGTGAGGTAAAGAAGGCATTACCTGAGTGTCAACTGTTGATGTATGAAACACCACAAGAAATGAATTAATGTGACACTAGAACACCTCTATGGTCACCATTAACTCATTGCCACTCCAAACTTTGAGAAATGATAGCCTAAAGTGAGAACTTTGCTTCTACAGAAATTCCTAGTCACCGAAATGACATACCTTCAGTATTTTGTTGATTTCTCCTAGCTCAAGTATTATTTCTCCATGAAACTTTATAGGCTGAGAGTAGAAGAGTAGAGCTTTCCAACAAGCTATCATATGCATCAAACGGATCTCTAGAACTCAAGTTATGGCCTTCACAAGATGACCCTGTATGACCTTCCAAAACTGGAAATTTTACCTGTTTTAGTAAGAGCGCCTATTTAAAATTAGAATTCGATGCCTAGTATCGACTTGCAACGAGAATTCGATGCCGGGCATCGACTTGGGATGTTTTTGGCCACTTTTCAGCAGGGATTCGATGCCGGGCATCGACTTCCCGCATAAAGTCTTGATCTTTTGGACACCAAAACTATAGGTGATTTCATGCACATATAGAATATGACTTATCAACTGGAATTCGATGCCAGGCATCGAGTTGCTCCAACAACATCATGTTTTTCAAACACTTCAGTACTGAATGAAAAATATAAAAGAAAATATGACTTATCAACAGAGATTCGATGCCAGGCATCGAGTTGCTTGGAAAACTTGATCTTTGTAACTCATCACACAGTAGGTAATCATGGAGATGATGGAGAGAGGCTCATACACAGAACTTTACTCAGTTCTTTCTCATAACTATAAAAAACTCAGAAATTTTATAGATGCTTTCTCACTCAGAGAAGCCCGACTATACTCAGTCATACAAAAATGAGTTCTTCTCACTTTCTCATTGTCTTCCTTCTTCTTCTTCTCACCGCGTCAATTAATACTAACTAACTTTATATAGATTTTCTCATTCCCGTGATTTTTTAAAAAACTTCTAGAACTAAAGTGAACTAACTTTACAAGTATGATACATTTGTGAATTTGTCCCTTCACATAGGCATGGGGTTTTCTTTCTAAGATTTGACCTTCAAATATATGTCTAATTAGTGATTGTTTCTCCAACAGCTCCCCCTCAATCACTAATTGACATTCCCTGTTTCTTCATATCTTCTTCTTTTCTTTTACTCGTGCCATGCTTTTGAATCTGCTAGTCTTCACACCATCCAAGCTCTTTGTCATTATGTCTGCTAAGTGATCTTTAGTAGAAATGTACTCCACTTCAATCTCCTTCTCCATTACCTTTTCTCTGAGAAAATGATACTGTATCTCTATGTGCTTTGTCCTTGCATGAAATACTGGATTTGCTGCAAGATAAAGTGAACTCATATTATCTCCATGTATTGTAGGTGTACCTTGATCAATGCCTAAGCTCTTGAACAATGTCTGCATCCATATGACTTCCTTAGCTGCTTCCACAAGTCCTTTGTACTCTGCTTCAGTTGATGATAATGCTACTGTATGTTGTTTCTTTGAACACCAACTTACAAGCTTATCACCAATGTATATCATGTAACCATGAGTTGATCTTCTGTCATCCTGGTTACCTGCCCAATCTGAATCACTATAGGCTCTTAACTTCAAATCTGATGTAAAAGGATAATATAATCCTTCCTTTATAGTTCCTTTGATATATCTGAGAACTCTTTGACCTGCAATCCAATGTGGGTCCTTTGGACAATGCATGAATTGTGACAAAACTCCCACTGCATAACTAAGATCAGGTCTTGTTAGTGTAGCATAAATCAAACTACCCACAAGAGATTGATACTTCCTCATATCTTTGTAGTCTGCACCATCATATTTACTGAGCTTGTGATTAACTTCAAGTGGAGTTGAAGCTTCTCTGCAATTTTCCATATCAAACTTCTTCAATAAATTCAGAAGATACCTTTCTTGTGATACATATATGCCATGATCTGTATAAGTAACTTCCATTCCAAGAAAGTATGACAACTTTCCTAGGTCACTGATCTTAAACTCTTTCTCAAGTAATCTCTTTACCTCCTTGATTCCTTCATCTGAAGTACCTGTGATTATAATGTCATCTACATAAATACAAATGTAGATTGTACCTTCCTCTGTTCTTCTGATAAGTAGACTTGGGTCTGCTTTTGAACTTTGATATCCAAGATCATTGAGATACTTCACCAATCTATAGCTCCAAGCTCTTGGAGCTTGCTTCAATCCATACAATGCTCTTCTCAACCTGCAAACAAAATTTGGATACCTGAAATCTATAAACCCTTGAGGTTGTTCCATGTATACCTCATCTGATATGTATCCATTCAAGAATGCATTTTTTATATCCAATTGACTTAGAGTCCATCCTTTTGAAGCTGCAATAACAATGATTGTCCTTATAGTTGACATCTTAGCTACGGGACTGAATGTCTCATCATAATCTATGCCATAGGTCTGGGCATAGCCTTTCACCACCAATCTAGCTTTGTATCTGGCTATACTTCCATCTGCAAGCTTCTTCACTTTATAAACCCATTTATTTCCAATTACTTCCTTAACATTTGGTTTAGGAACAAGTTCCCATGTCTTGTTCTCCTCCAGTGCATTGAACTCTTCCTTCATTGCTTCTTCCCATTGTTTCTTACCTTTAGCTTCATCATAGTTCTGAGGTTCTTCATCATCTTTCACCATATATGCATAGTTCTTCTGAGTTATGTAAGAAGTATCATAAGAATACCTTTCTGGTTGTCTTCTAGTCCTGCTTGACCTTCTTGGTTCACATTCTTCATAAGTGTCTGGATACACCTCTTCATCAAATATAGGAGCTTCTTCATTCCTTCTTGTTAATCCACTTGTGGATGTACTTGCTTGCATATAGTCTTCATCTCTATTTACCTGCACAATTGATTTTCCTTTCTCACATCTTCTTACCTCTTCTTCAAATTCTTCAGCTGTATGACTTTGATCTGCATACCAACTTTTCTGTTCATCAAATGTAACATCTCTAGAAACAAGAAATTGTTTGGTTAGAGGATTCCACAACCTGTAACCCATCTGCTTTTCATCATAACCAATGAACACATATTTTTCTTCCTTTGGTTCAAGTTTATGTCTAAGTTGTGATGGCACATAAGCATATGCAATTGATCCAAACACTCTACAATGATCTAGTGTTGGTTTCTTACACCACCAAGCTTCATATGGAGTCATTCCATTCAGAGCTGCACATGGTAATCTATTCACAAGATATGTAGCTGTATTTACAGCCTCAGCCCAAAGATAATTTGGACAATTCTTCTCCTTTAGCATAGCTCTAGCAAACTCAACCAAAGTCCTGTTCCTTCTTTCTGCTACACCATTTTGTTGTGGTGTATACCTGCAAGTTATTTCTCTCTTAATACCTGCATTCCAAAGATAATCATTGAACTCTTGGGAGAAATATTCTCCCCCTCCATCAGACCTCAGTCTCTTAAGCTTTTGACTTGTGACTCTCTCTGCATATGCATGAAAATGCTTGAAAGCTCCAAACACTTCTGATCTTTCCTTCAAAACATATAATGTTATCCATCTTGTAGCATCATCAATGAAAAGAACATAGTACCTTGAGCCACTGATAGATCCTTCTTTTGTTGGTCCCCATACATCTGTATGAATGAGCTCAAGTACTCCATCATGTTTGAATCCTTTCTTCTGAAATGGTAACCTATGTGCTTTACCCATTTGACATGCTTCACATTTATAAACCATATGTTGACTTTGCACATTTGGTAATCCTAGTACAGACTGATTAGCAACCATAGCTTTAATTCCTCTTTCATTGAAATGACCTAATCTCTTATGCCAGAGATCAAGTTCTGTAATCACTGCTTCACCATGTGTGAGCAAAGCTTGACCAATGTTTCCTTGCACTCTTAAAGTAAAGAGTCTACCTTCTTTCTTACCAGAGACAATCTGTTTATATCCATTCTCTGGATCTTCCACAAATACTCCTTCATTTGTAAACCTGACTTGAAAACCTTTTTCAACTATCTGTCCCACACTAATCAAGTTTTTAGGTATTGTTGGAACATACAAAACATTGGTTAGCAAATCTGCTCCACTCTTGCATTTCACTTTTCCAATTGAATGTACACTATGTCTTGTATTATCACCAGTTTGAACTGTGTGACTAGAAATGCCTTTTTCCAATTCTGACATCAATTCTATATTTCCTGACAAATGATTAGAACATCCAGAGTCAATGTAAAATACCTTTAGATCTTCTTTATCTGATGTGTTGATTGAATTCATCATCAATGATGTATGACTTTCATTCTGTGTGTCATTTGCATAGTTGTAGTAGGTGGTATTGTAGGATTGATTCTGTCCCCAACTTCTTCCTCCACCTCTACCATAGCCTCCTCTTTGACTTTGTCTACCTCTTTGATAATTACTTTGATATCTTCCACCTCGGCCTCTGCTATTGTTGTTTTGATTCTGGTTTGATCCTTGTTGGTTGTGCCAACAGTCATGAGCCAAATGATTACTCAATCCACAGATCCAGCAAGCCTTTTTGTTGTTATTCTGATTACCTCTTCCTCTTCCAAAACCTCTTTCTCTTCCTCTACCAGTGCCTTTACCTCTTGCATAATAAGCTTGAGAACTAGACTCCTCTTCATCCTTTGCTTTACCTTTATCTCCTTTCTTCTTGTTCTTCATGTACATTGCAGAACTTTGTCCTTTATCTCCATCTCCCTTCAAGTCTTGCTCATATGTGAGCATCAAACCAAGCAACTGGTTCAAATCTGGAACATAATGATTTAATGAAAGTTCTGTTGATAAGACAAAAGGTTTCCACCTTTCATCCCCTCTCAAACTTGCAAGTAGCTGAGCAATCAATCTGTGATCTTCAACATCTTCATCTATGGATCCAAGACTATCTGCAAGATCCTTCATCTTAGTGACATAATCACTAATGGTTTGACTTGGCTTCTTCTTGAATGTTGTAAACTCTGACCATAGACTTGCTTTCCATGCTTTAGTAGTGCTTTGGAAATGATACTCCAATGCATTCCATATATCTTCAGATGATTCCAATCCTCTGATGTGTGGTAGCAAATGATCTGAGATTGTATTGTAGATGTAGGCTTTTGCACTTGCATCCTTCTTCTGCCAATGCTTTAAAGCATCTAGTTCTTCTTTCTTTGGTCGGTTTTCATCTTCGAATACTGGCTTCTCTTCTTCACCTGTTACATATACCATGAGATCCTTACTCATAAGTAAGGCTTCCATTCTCATTACCCATGCGGGGTAATTATCTCTGTCCAGTTTGTCAATGGAGATATGATCTACCATAGTTCTTTCCTTCTACTGCAACCTGTGAGCTTAAAGGATAAAGGATAATACCTTTTGAAGTTCTTTTTGTATGAGGATACTTTTGAAGTAACCTTTTGATGCCTTCTGTCTTCAAATGCTTCACCTTTCAAACTTTAATGGAAAACTTTACAAAACTTCTCGTACCTTTGTCGTCTTCTGCTCTCGAGAATCTTTCTGCTCTGATACCACTTGTTGATGTATGAAACACCACAAGAAATGAATTAATGTGACACTAGAACACCTCTATGGTCACCATTAACTCATTGCCACTCCAAACTTTGAGAAATGATAGCCTAAAGTGAGAACTTTGCTTCTACAGAAATTCCTAGTCACCGAAATGACATACCTTCAGTATTTTGTTGATTTCTCCTAGATCAAGTATTATTTCTCCATGAAACTTTATAGGCTGAAAGTAGAAGAGTAGAGCTTTCCAACAAGCTATCATATGCATCAAACGGATCTCTAGAACTCAAGTTTATGGCCTTCACAAGATGACCCTGTATGACCTTCCAAAACTAGAAATTTTACCTGTTTTAGTAAGAGCGCCTGTTTAAAATTAGAATTCGATGCCTAGCATCGACTTGCAATGAGAATTCGATGCCGGGCATCGACTTGGGATGTTTTTGGCCACTTTTCAGCAGGGATTCGATGCCGGGCATCAACTTCCCGCATAAAGTCTTGATCTTTTGGACACCAAAACTATAGGTGATTTCATGCACATATAGAATATGACTTATCAACTGGAATTCGATGCCAGGCATCGAGTTGCTCCAACAACATCATGTTTTTCAAACACTTCAGTACTGAATGAAAAATATAAAAGAAAATATGACTTATCAACAGAGATTCGATGCCAGGCATCGAGTTGCTTGGAAAACTTGATCTTTGTAACTCATCACATAGTAGGTAATCATGGAGATGATGGAGAGAGGCTCATACACAGAACTTTACTCAGTTCTTTCTCATAACTATAAAAAACTCAGAAATTTTACAGATGCTTTCTCACTCAGAGAAGCCCGACTATACTCAGTCATACAAAAATGAGTTCTTCTCACTTTCTCATTGTCTTCCTTCTTCTTCTTCTCACCGCGTCAATTAATACTAACTAACTTTATATAGATTTTCTCATTCCGGTGATTTTTTAAAAAACTTCTAGAACTAAAGTGAACTAACTTTACAAGTATGATACATTTGTGAATTTGTCCCTTCACATAGGCATGGGGTTTTCTTTCTAAGATTTGACCTTCAAATATATGTCTAATTAGTGATTGTTTCTCCAACATCAACTATATATCTAGTAGCCTTGCCAATGTTGGATCCTTCTTCCAAGTGTATCTATAGTTGATTGGGAGTGTTCAATGAAATCCACAACCTGTTCTTTCCCCAATATTGCAATGCTTTTGCTTGCCTCAGCCAAGTCCTTCCCAATTTTAGAGGATAAGAGGTCTCCTATGGTAGGACAATCACAACAAAATCTGAGACAAACTGACAACCCTACATCGTCATGAGTACCTTTTCAATGATGTCGAGGGATGTAACCCAATGTCGATCTACTAATGTGATAGTAACGGGTGCTGCCTTGGTGAGGTCCAATTTTAATTTCTTCATTGTAAAATTGGGCATCAAATTGATGTTAGAGCCTCCATCTACAATAGCACATGTTAAAACTTCATCTTTTAAGGAAACAACCAGTCTAGAACTCTCATAATCTCCTACTTTTGTAGGAGGAAAATCTATCATGAATCCATCTATACTAGGAGGCCGACTCAGGTAGACAGACTGTATGATTTTTAGCAGATCTTTTCTCACCTTTGTATCCATTTGTATAAGTAGGAGACTGACCTTATGATGAATTCCTTTCAAGATTTCCTCAATATTTACCTCCTGAGTATTTTCCTGAGGGCGAGTTGGTTGCTCCTGTATGATTTTTAGCAGATCATTTCTCACCTTTGCATCCATTTGTATAAGTAGGAGACTTACCTTATGATGAATTCCTTTCAAGATTTCCTCAATATTTACCTCTTGAGTATTTTCCTGAGGGCGAGTTGGTTGCTCTTTCAGTGAAGTTCTCACTATGTCTGTGGGCCTCTTCAATCTCCACTCCATCCTCCAAATCATCCCTTTTTTCCTCTTCTTTCCCCTTGACTCCTAGTTGTTCCTCTACACGAGTTGCTGCTGCTTGCCTATCCGTAGTCATCATAGGCACAACAGATGAAGAAACAACATAATATTGGGTAGTCATACCTTCTGTTTGTGGAGAAACTACAGTCATGTGGATTGGAGCATGATGATTTCTTAGGCAGTCTCTTGTATAATGATCTTTAGCATCTCGACAATTTTGAGAGAGCATTTGCCTTGTACATGACCATATTCCTCGCAATGATAATAACACATTAAAGTTCTAATATATCTACGCCGATTTTGATGATTCTCCTCTCGGTTATTTATATACGAAGTACTAGCGTAAAAGGTGTCAGGAACTTGATTGTTACCTCTCTGTTTGGCTCCCTAGGGGTAATAAAAATTGCGCATGTCATGGCCACTTTTACCGCAAAATTGATAGCTATTGCAGAAGAAAGAAGTAAAGAAAAGCAGAAGAAAGAAGTGAAGAAAAGCGGGCCCCAAAATTTTCATTTTTTAAGCCCATTTTCTTTCAAAATCCTTTGAAAACTTCAAAGAGCCATGTAAATGCTCTAGCAGAGTCCTCTAGATGCATGGTTCCTGAACATTGTAACATTAGCCTTGTACAATAGTAGGATTTTAGTGATTTATAGGAAAAGTTCCGATCTCCTATGTGAAAGGACCATTTTTAAGGGCACATGTATATTTCACTTTGTGACACTTTGTAAAGAGTTTTGGCCATTGTGAATGAACAAGCTAAAAAACTTCAAATTTGTTTCTTCCCACCCATGTATCTTCTTCTCCATGAGTTTGTATGTGTGTGTGATGTTTGAAATGTGTGTCTAGAGGTTTCATCTACCCCTTCCCCTCTTGTTTTTGCCATTTTCGTGTGTGTGTGAATCTAGAGATCTTGTTCCATACTTACGATCTCGGGTTGTGGGATCTCCTGTATCACCTCTAGTCGAGTTGTTCATACCTATCAGTCTCGGGTTGTGGGACATCTTGTATCAATCACGTATTCTTGTATTGTTTCCCCTTCGTGGGTGATCTTGTAATCAGAAGTGTATTTCCGAAATCGTGTCTACTATAGTCAGAGAGCACAATCTAGTGCTCCCCTGACATTTTGGCAAGACTAGCTTCTATCCAAGACCAATCATCATGGTGAATGCTTATGAACAGATTGTAGCATCACTTCAGAGTCTCCAACAACAAGTCGAAGACCTAACTCATCAACAGACACAAATCGAGATGGGACATCCAGTGCATGTAGGTGCACTCCTCCAAGAATTACAAGAACGAATGGAGAGTCTTCAGACAAATCAAGGGAGTATGCAAGTAGATCAACGATCTAGTACATCCTTCATGAGGGAACCCAAGATCTGCATGCCTGAAAAATTCAATGGTGATCGCACAAAGTTCCGAGGATTCTTGCAACAAGTCAAATTGTACATCCGTATGCAGCCTGATAGATACCCTGATGATGCATCCAAGGTCGATTTTATTGGAACCTTACTCTATGGTCAAGCATTATCATGGTTTGCCCCAATCTTGGAGAAGAATATGGCTGTACTTCATGACTATGAGGGGTTTCTTAGAGAGCTCATCGCCACATTTGGAGATGCAGACACGAGACGAGTGGCAGAAACAAAACTTCGAAAGCTACATCAAGGTAACCGCCCTGCCTCTACCTATGCACCAGAATTTAGGCTGTTGATATGTGACCTCACTTGGCACGAAGATTATTTCATAAGCCAATTTAGGTGGGGCTTAAGAGATGATGTGAAGGACCTTCTACTCACGATGCTAAAGGTTAAGACATTGAATGAATACATCAACCAAGCTATTCAATGTGATAACCCCCTTTTTGAAAGGAAACAAGAAAAACAAGTAGAAGGAAGACCTCGCCAATGGAAACCCTTCCAACCCACTCCTAGAGATGAGTCTATGCCCGAACGTATGCAGATAGATGTAACTAGGTTCCAGCCTCTAACACCACAAGAGTAACAAAGAAGTAGGGATAATAAGTTATGTCTGTATTATAGAAACCCTGGACATATTGCAGTTAATTGTCCGAACAAGAGAACAAACTCTAGAGTCGCAGCCACCCTTGTAGAGCAGGGAAACGACGAAGTCCAGTTGTAAAAGAGACTGTGCAGGCGGACCATGATATAAGAAAGGGTCTCATAATTCCAGCTACACCCATAGAAACATGTCTTGCATGTGTCAAGTTAATCATGCCCAAGAAGACCCTTTCCCTTACAACCCTAGTAGATTCAGGAGCGTCCTCATGTTTCATCGATGAAGGATTGGTTAAGAAACATGGAATTCTTGTACTTCGGAAGAACAAACCAGTAATAGGTGAAGTAGTAGATGGACGACCTCTAGCATCTGGGAATATAACCATGGAAACCACACCATTAAGAGTATACCTTGGTGACCATGAATCCCACATATGTTTTAATGTAATATCGAGCCCAGTACATCTAGTTATCATTGGAATGCCCTGGTTAAAGAAGCATAATCCAGAAATTAATTGGGAAAAGAATAAAATCACCCGTCGAGATATCCAGAAGAATCCAACATATGTCGGAGCCAAAGCCTTCATACATGTAGTAAGGATGGAACCTACATATATGATCTATGCCATACCAGCTCAAGAATCCAAGAAAGATGATCTAGTACAGCTACCCAATCAGTACAAAGGCTTTGTAGATGTTTTTGAAAAGAAGAATGCAGATATCCTCCCAGAGTTAAGACCTTACGATTGCCCCATAGATCTTCAAGAGGGAGCACAACCACCCTTTGGACCAATCTACAGACTATCCCCAGAGGAACTTACAGAACTACACAAGAACATTGATGAGAATCTAGCAAAGGGTTTTATCAAACACTCGAAGTCTCCAGAAGGAGCTCCTATTTTATTTGTAAAGAAGAAGGATGGGACTCTCTGGATGTGTGTAGACTATCGTGGATTGAATAAAGTCACTATATAGAATAGATACCCGCTACCACTTATATCAGAGCTCTTGGAACGCCTTGAAAATGCAAAATTCTTCACGAAGATCGATCTTCCAGGAGCTTACAACCTTGTCAAGGTCAGAGAAGGAGACGAATGGAGGACAACATTTTGAACAAGGTATGGCCATTTTGAATATGTAGTTATGCCATTCGGTCTTACAAATGCTCCAGCTGTCTTCCAACATATGATGAATGATATCTTTTGAGAATATTTAGATGATTTTGTTGTAATATACCTTGACGATATCTTGATATTCTCCAAACATCTAGAGGATCATGAATGTCATGTAAAGATAGTCCTAGATAAACTAAGAGAAAAAGGATTATATGCAAAATTGGAGAAGTGCTCTTTCCATAAGACAGAAGTGGAATTTTTAGGGTACATTGTATAAGATAAAGGAATTTTTATGGACCCTAAGAAGATTCAGATAATCCTTGATTGACAACCCCCTTCATGTGTTCGAGATGTACAATGTTTTCTGGGGTTTGCCAACTTTTATAGGATATTCATCAGAGATTATTCCAAGATAGTGACACCTCTTACCAAGCTTACAGGGAACTCCAAATTCTCATGGACCGAAGAAGCAGAAAAAGCATTTCAAACCTTGAAATCAACATTCAATACTGCTCCAATTCTAGTTCATCCTTATTCAAATAAGCCGTTCTTCGTAGAGACAGATGCATCAGACTTTGCCCTAGGGGCCATTCTTTCCCAATATGGAGATGATGGACACCTACATCCAGTTGCATATCATTCAAGGAAATTTCCCCCTCCAGAAATTAATTATGAAATTCATGACAAAGAACTTGCCATAATGGACGCCTTTGATACCTGGCGCCACCATCTAGAAGGAGCAGCTCATAAAGTTATTGTGTATACAGACCAGAAGAACCTAGAGTATTTTATGACCACTCGCATCCTCAACAGGAGGCAATCTCGATGGAGTAACTTTTTATCCAGGTTCGACTTTGTCATCACATATCACGGCAACAGTGTCAGTCAGATGCCTTGTCAAGAAGATCTTAGCACCAAAGAAGGGTGAAGAGGCCTTTGATCAATAGGAGAGCATATTACTCAAGCCTGAGCATCTCCAGTTAGAAGCTATCTCTTCAAGCCATCATGAAGATTCAACCTTAAATCATTTGATCCGTGCGACTCTACCACGAGATGAATTGTTTTGTAATGTTAAGCAAAAAATTCAAGAAGGAAAAGTCCAAGAAGTAAATGAATTCCAAGAAAAGGATGGATTACTATTCTATAAGAACCTATTGTATGTCCCTCTAGGAACTCCCAGGATCCAAGTACTTCAACAACGTCATGACAACCTTGCAGTAGGACATTTTGGAGTGAATAAAACAATAGAACTTATATCAAGGGATTTTTTGTGGCCTCAAATGTGGAAGGAAATCAAAGAATATATCCGAACCTATGACACTTGCAATAGATCTAAAGTACCAAGACATAAACCTAATGGCCTCTTGCAGCCTTTACCTATTCCAGAAAGGCCATGGGCTTCATTATCTATGGACTTCATCACAGACCTACCAAAGTAAGACAAGTATGATGCCATTCTTGTTATAGTGGATATATTTACAAAGTTAGCACACTTCATTCCAACTACCAAGGCAATCACAAGTGCAGCCACTGCTAGGCTTTTCCTCAAATACATCTTTAGGCTTCATGGATTGCCTGATGATATTGTCAGTGATCGAGGTCTGCAATTCATACCCAGCTTTTGGAATAGTCTTTGCAAGCTCCTTGGTGTTCAAGTTAAACTATCTACAACCAATCATCCACAGATTGATGGACAAACAGAATGGGTGAATGAAGTCCTAGAACAATATCTCCGTTGCACCATCAACTATCATCAGAATGATTGGTTTGAGCTTTTACCCTTTGCAGAGTTTGCCTATAATAATAGTGTTCATACATCTACCAAGCAGACTCCCTTCTTTGCAAATTATGGACAACATCCAAGGATGGACATACAACTCACAAATCATGTCAAGAACCCAGCTGCCAGAGACAAGGCTCAGTACCTCATGGAAATTCACAAAGAACTCAAGGAAGAGATTCATAAAGCTGAAGAACATTATAAGTACTATGCAGATCAACATTGTATTCAAAATCCATCGTATCAAATTGGGGATAAAGTATGGTTACTCAAAAGCAATTTACAAACTTCAAGGCCCTGTGCAAAGTTAGATCATCAAAGATTTTGTCCATTCACCATCTTGGCCAAGATCAATACAGTCACCTTCAAGCTCCAGCTACCAAGCACCATGAGAATACATCCAATTTTCCATGTATCCATGTTGGAACCATATCAGATTTCACCATTGCGGGGGGAGAGGCCTAGTCCTTCACACCTATCGAGATTGATGATCATGAAGAGTTTGAAGTCAAGCATGCCCTAGATTCCAGAATATCCGGAGGAAGATTGGAATACCTTATTCATTAGAAAGGATATGACATCAGTAATCGTACTTGGGAACCTTCAGAAAAACTTTAGAGAGCACCAATCAAGGTTCAAGAATTCCATAAGAGAAATCCAATGAAGCCGACACCAGATAACATGACCGCTCCTCGTGGAACTCGTTGTTTGAGGGGGAGGTGATGTCATGGACAAAGGAAACCATCCTAAACCTTAGATCCCATGGGGATCCTATATCTCATGATTGGTTTAGAATTAGGAGAAACCAATGCTTTCATTGTGTCCAGAGCATGCCAAAACCCTAAGATCGACTGTCTACTTGCCTCATTCAGATATCCAGAGCTCATGTTTTGAATTGACGACATCATCGATGACATCATCAATTCGTAACCGCCATTCATGAACCTCCTTTGAAAACCTATATAAGGAGGGGTTGGCCACATTCATAATCAGTCTTGCCAATACCATTCTTGGGAGCTCAAGGAGTCGTGACTGCCAAGTAAGTACTCTCCAAGTTCCAGATCCTGTTCTTGTCTTGTTCCTTGTTCTAGTCCTGTCTAGTCTTGTATCCTAGACATCTTGCCTTGTCCTCTTGTAATCTCATAGTACGAGATCTTGTCGAGTTCTTTCTTGTATCTAGTTCATCTCCCGGAAGGGAGTTCTTGTAATCTAGAGATCTTGTTCCATATTTACGATCCTGGGTTGTGGGATCTCCTGTATCACCTCTAGTCGAGTTGTTCATACCTATCAGTCCCGGGTTGTGGGACATCTTGTATCAGTCACGTATTCTTATATCGTTTCCCCTTCGTGGGTGATCTTGTAATCAGAAGTCTATTTTCGAAATCTTGTCTACTATAGTCAGAGAGCACAATCTAGTGCTCCCCTAACAACAGGTATCATGTATCACCGATACCTCATACTCCCCGTGTATCATGATACCTAGGTATCGTGTATCACCAGGTTGAGTATCGTCACCAACCATGTATCATGTATCATGTATCACCGATACTTCCTAAGTATCATGTATCATGAGAAAATCAATATCCTATCATGATTAATTCTTATATCATATCATTTCAATCCAAGTATCTTGTATCCAGTATCGTTGCACTATTAAGTATCATGTGTCATGTGACCTCAATTATCGTATCGAGGAAAATTTGGTATCGTATATCATGCACATTTTGTATCGTGTATCGTATGAAACCAAGTATCATATCGTAGTAAATCTTGTATCGTGTATCGTGATCAAGTTCAAGTATCATATATCATGTGTCATTGCACAATCTTGTATTGTGTATCGTGGTGGCATCAAGTATCGCCAACATCAAGTATCGTATCATGAGAGATTGAATATTGTGTATCGTGCCATATCAAGTATTGTGTATCGTAACGAAATCCAATATCGTATTGAGGGACTTAATATTGAGTATCGTCTAGGCCGAGGTGTCATGTATCGCATAATTACTGTATCATGTATCGTATCTGTAATAGGTATTGTGTATCGTGGCATTAGGAAAGAGAGACAAGAGGGCTCTAAAGGAGGAAATTAAAATTTGCAATGCTTAATTAGTGGCCAAGGTTATTCAATAGAGTTGGTAGATCACCGCAAGAGGACCCAAGAACTAAGTGGTGAATGAACCTAAGATAAAGATGAGTGCTAGGGAGTCGAAGAACCATAATATCCTCAGTGGGAAGTGTTAAACACAAGAGTATCCATTTTGTCTACTCGGAGACATCTAGTGACTCAGAAGGAGAACCTGTGATGGCTTCAGAAGATATGCGTAGCTCAATGCCATTTGCCAGGCTCATGTTAGTAATAGAAGGGGAGTATAGGACATCCTTGCAATACATTTCCACTAATGTGCATGGACTGCCTATCTATTTTGATGGCCTCAATAGGTTCTTAGCTAGAATGAAAAAATCCATAAATTCTAAGATAGTCCAAAGACTGGTCTTGAAATATGAAGGAGGATTTTACATGGACAAACTAGGACACATATATGCGGTGACTGAGCACCCAAAAAACTGAATGAGAGAGGAGAAGTCGAGGAACAAGAAAACCTTGCTAGATCCATTAGCAGAGATACAATGACCACTCCTAGGGGAAAATCAATAGTCACTAATGTATGGAGAGGATATCGATCCCTCATGATGATGATTTGCCTGATGTGTATATAGTAAGTGGACCAAGGAGAAGGTATCAATCCTACCATTACCTATGAATTGCAAGATCCAAAAGACTCATCTAGAGTTACCTACCTAGACCAGAGTAAGAGAAAATATTGGCCCGTTGATGACCGTGACAAGTCAAGATTGAGATACTTAGGGTTGCCAGTATTCCCTCCCCAAAATCAGGCGACCACTTCTTAGAACCCATTTAGGACACAACATAGGGTACTGAAAACCCAACCTCATGGCAAACCAATCAACCAAGTGTGCCAATCAGATCACAAGTGCACTTTTCCATGCCAGGAACCAACACCAACTATCATGCAAGCCATGGAAGTGGACATGTGAATATACCACCTTTCTTGATGAGACCACCACAAGGAGGAGGACCAGGAATACAACCAGTACATTCTGTTGTCCCCATAATCCTCTGAAGACTAGAGCAAGGTAGAAGACTAAGGCCTATTCAACTAGCCAAATACATGAGGAATCATTATGATGGTTCTAGAGAGCCTTATGATCACATTTATGAATTCAAGCAGGTGCTATGTGCCAAATAGGTGGATGATTCTTTGTCCAACACAAATCTTTTGGCCTTACCCTTATTGTAACAACATTGACTTGGTTCCAACCAAACCGTTTTGTAAACATTGAAAAATTATTTCAAGAATTCATTGGTGAGTTCAGCAAGAGGGGTATCAAGCACAAATCCTCTTCGTTCATCCATAGCTTCAAGAAGACCCCTAATGAATACGTGAAATTTGTAGCTAGATGATTTAATCAATATGTAGATAGGTGTCACGTGACAAAGAGATCCTCTTGTTGGAGTTAGACATCTGTGAAAGCATGCCAACAACACAAGAAGAAGAAGCTTGGAGCACAACACCCAATACTGAATGTATTACCACTAGAATGTACAGAGATAAGTAACCCATTAGGGTTATAGGCATATATACAAGACGAGGGAAAAAACCTCGTAAAAAGGGAAAAAAGAGCCCTAGCGGTCCTAGTGTGTTCACACACATCACTACCTAAGTATATCAACAAATCCCCCCTAGGAGTGATGCAGTGGACAAGGAGCTGGCACTCATTTATAAGGAAATGCCAAGCTATGTGGAATCAATCCACAAAAAGAAGTAAGCCCAAAGCTTTGCGGAAAGCTTCAAACTTCTCCCTAGGTAGAGCCTTCGTGAAAAGGTCTGCAAAGTTCTCCTACGTGGACACATATGCCAAGCTGATCTCTCCAGTAGAGAACCTCTCCCTGACATAATGATAATGCACCTAAATGTGCTTAGTGTGAGCATGGAACACAAGGTTCCTTGCAACTGCCAATGCACTCTGACTATGAGTGAAGATGGTGGTGGCAGAAGACTGACCAACACCCAAATCAACCATAAGGCTTCTGAGTCACATACACTCAACAGTCGCTGTGAAAGCTACCCTATACTCAACCTCACAACTAGAAGTGGCCATAGTAGGCTACTTCTTGCTTAGCCAAGATATGCATGAGCTACCAAGCATGAAGCAAAAACCACTAGTGGACACACGAGTGTCATAGCAACCAGCCCAATCACTATAAAAAAAGGCATGCAAATCTGGTGGTAGTGATCCCCCCTTGGGATAAAACAATCCAAGTAGCTAGGTACCACTCAAGTAGCGAAAGATGCGCTTAACCGCCTGCCAATGCTTGACACCTAGGCAATGCATGAATCTGCTCATCTGTGAGGCAGCAAACTCAATATCTGGCCAAGTAATGCATAAGTAAATCAAGCATCCAACATCTTGCTGATAGAGAACAACATCAAATGCATCTCCAGCATCACGAGGACTCAATCATAAACCTGTCCCCATAGGAGTGGCAATAGGCTTACAGTCTTCAAAGCCAAAACACTACAATAATGTGTCAATATATTTCGTTTCACAGAAAGCCATTCCACCATCAACATGCATAAACTAAATACCCAAATAATGATGCAAATTCCCCAAATCTGACATCTCAAATGAGGCATGCAAATCAGCCTTGAATTCACTAATATGCTTCTCATGAGAACTAGTGAGCAACATGTCATCAACATACACAACAATGATCACAAGCACATCACTAGCATGCTTAACATATAAGGTGCTTTGAGTTGGATTGTTCTCAAAACCATGTGCAATCAGATAGGCATGTATCTTTTCATACCAAGCATGTGGTGCTTGCTTTAAACCATATAATGCCTTCTTTAATCGGCACACCTGATTTTCATGCCCTTTCTGCACAAAGCCACGGGGCTGAAAAACATACACTTCTTCATGAAAATCACCATTCAGAAATGTTGTTTTAATGTCCAACTGATGTACATTCTAATCATTATGAGCTCTAAGTGCACAGATGCTACAAACAGTAGTCATTTGGCATGTAGGTGCAAAGATTTCATTAAAATCAATGCCTCTTTCCTGCACATAACCCTTTGCAATAAGCCTAGCCTTATACCTTTCAACTGTTCCATCAGGTTTACGCTTTAGCTTGTATACCCACTTAGTGCCAATGGCCTTCTTGCCAGGAGGTGTCACATAAAGACCAGGTACCATTTTTCATTATAGCATCATATTCAGATTGCATTGCATTCATCCAATGTTCAGAATTTTCTGCTTCATCAAACAAAACAGGCTCAGTCTCATCAGAGAGACCAGATACAGTGATAGCATAGCAATCTGATGCAAGTGAGCCACTATGAGAGCCTGAGTGCGTATGGTATGACAGAGGTACATCTAATTTGCTGTCACGCAAAGTCTGCACTAGCCATTTTGGCATAGTTTTGGCCTCTCAATATCATCTCTCTCATCAACAAGTGCATCATGCAAATCTGCATAAAAAATGGAATGATCTGCATCATCACATGAATCGTGGAATGGCAGAGAAGTTGCCTCATTAGGACTAGCACTAGACTCTCCACCTATAAAAAGAGGTAGCGAAGTATCAGACATGTCTTTGGAGCTAACAAATGTCTCCTTCATACATGAAAGTAAAGGCTGAATAGCATCTTCCACTAAAACAACATCACGACTAACCAAAATGTGCTGATATATTTAGGTAGTGATGTGTGTGAACACACTAGGACCGCCTGGGCACTTTTTTCCCTCTTTAGTAGGTTTTTTTCCCCGGCTTGTATATACGCCTATTGCCCTAATGGGCTACTTATCTTTGTACATTCTCTAGTATTACATTCAGTATTGTGTGTTGTGCTCCAAGCTTCTTCTCCTTCCTTGTGTTGTTCGTGTGCTTCCATAAACGTCTATCTCCAACAATTGGTATCTGTTGGTGTAAATCACAAGCCTACACATTTGGCTTGGAAGATATCATGAAGACTCTACATACATGAAGAATCATAGGAACATATGCTAGTGGTTAATTACCACTTTATCTCATTGTAAAAGTCAAATTGACTTAGAATCTTTTGTAATCACCTACCTAAGTGATTTGTGGAAAAATTAACTCACTTGATTGAGAGAATATCTCCAAGCATTTAGGAGCTTGATCATAGGGAGCCAAAAAGTTTGAATTTGAATTCAAATTTTTAGTCATTTCCTATAAAAATGGATATGAAAAAGTCATGGGTAGATCACTTCACTCCCGAGCTTCATTCTACTATAATTGAGTGTGTCTGAGGACTATACCATAGCCTACACCTCTCTACACCATTAGGCAATGTTATTCATGCCAATGGGATTGTACACAAGTGTTAATTTATAGATACATTTACATCATTCATCTCTGTGTTCTCTGCTAGTCTACTCAAAAGTCTGTCAACTTGTCAAGGGCATATCTTGGTCAGTACTCCACCAAATTCATTGATTCAAAGCTTGTTGGATTAATCTTGAAGCCTATTACGTGCTGTCAAAATTTGAAGACATTCTATTCAGCTAATTCAGAGAAACATGCGTCGAGGTGCTCACTCGTCTATTTCTGCTACAGTCCTAAAAAGTCGGGGGTATAGCTAATCTTGCTAAATTGATTTCTCTTAGCATAGTTTATCTTTTTACATCATTCCACTTGCAAATGGTAGCTTACTAAGCTAATTAAATACCCCTAGAAGGAATTTTATCAATTTCTACTGTGCTGGTCACACTGAGGAAAACATTCAGCAGGTATCAAGACATAAATAGAAGGTTTTCTTGAGTTTGTGATTTCCAAAGTTATCCGTTTTGATTCAATCATTGCACACATCATTTCCAAAGGACATAGGCCATTTCTTGGTGTCATTGGAATGCTATGGAAGTCTACTAATCAAGTATGAAGCCAAAGAGGATTGGTACAAAGTAGGTTTAGCAGTACCTACTCAGTCTCTTGGATCATCCATCCATCTTTCTCAACAGTGGTATCAGAGCAAATAAGGTAAAATGGGAGATGGTTTTCCTTCATTCATTGATAAATTGGACAGGAACAATTATCAAGCTTGGTCTCTAAGGATGAAGACCTACTTACAAGGAAGGAGTCTCTATGGATACATCTAAGGAGATGAGGAATTTCCCTCATTCAAGCAAGAGGATTGCCAACCAAGGAAGAACAAGAAAAGCTCAACACATGGTCTGCAAAGGATGCATTGGCAAGTTCTTATTTACTCAACTCTATATCTGATTTTCTTTCGCCACATATCATAAATTTCAAGACTTCCCAAGAGACTTGGGAAACTCTATCATCATATTTTTCCTCCAATACAAGGGCTAGGAAAAATCAGTTGTGGATTGAATTCACAACACTAAGGAAGCAACCTAAGCAAGTTGTTTCAGAATTTGTGACCAAGATCAAAGATGTTGCAGATCAGTTAGCAAGCATAGGAGAAGAGATTGAAGAAGAACAAATTGTGAGGCAGGTAATCAATGGAATCAAGGCTGATGACAAGTGGGAAAGCTTCACCACTGCAATGGATCTCTACATGGACATGCACACTCCAGATCTTACAAATCTCATGGGTCAACTATTTACACATGAAGCAAAGCTCACCAAGAGTGGAGATACATCCAAAGGTAACAACTCTTCTGGCCTATACACTGATAAGAAATCTAAGGATAAAGGCAAGAGTAAGAAGGTGGAAGATGAAGGCTCTACCTCCCAAGCCAACTATGCAAGGAGAGGTAGATCTTCAAGAGGAAGGGGCAGAGGAGGTAAGCAAGGTAGGGGGAGACCCTATAATTCATCACCATGTAACATTTGTGGTTTATCAAATCATACCACAGATGAGTGTTTCAGGAATTACAAAAATCAGAGAGGAAGAAGCTACCAAAGAGGTGGATACTCACAGTCAAGAGGAAGGTTCAACAATCACCAAGGCCACAACAACAATTACAACAACAACTACAACAATAATTACAATGGTTACTACCAAGGAGGATTCAAAACTAGAAGGGACTACAACAACTACACAGAAGAGTAGGATGACTCTCTTCTGATCATGAACATGACTTCAAAGATAGGTACAGATGATGATCACTTATTTTACATTGATTCAGGGTGTTCAAATCATGTGGCTGGTAATGTGGCACTACTCTCTGATTCAATCAATATGGAGCATTTGTGGAGGACCCAAGACATGGATTCAAAAGGATAGCTAAAGGAGAAAAATCAGGTAGACTTTTCACTTTTGAGCTAGAAGACACAAAGAATATTGCACTATACAGTTATAAGGATCAAACACTTTCAGATCTTGAGATTTGGCACAAAAAGTTAGGACATATAGGAGAAAGGACCTTGAAGCAAATGTGCAAGGACCAATGTGTGCTTGGGATACCTAATGTATCCAAGCAACATATGATTTACAAGTGTGGTGCTTGTCAATTTGGTAAGTCTCACAGGTTACCCTTCTCAAGGAAAGGATATATGCATGAAGACTACCTAGAGCTGGTACACACAGATGTATGGGGACCTAGCAAAGACCCCTCAGTCTGAGGTTCAAGGTACTATGTGTCTTTTATTGATGATTATAGCAGATGGACTGTATTATACTTTATGAAGCACAAGGATGAGGTATTTAATTGTTTTAAGAAATATCTTGCATTAGTTGAAAATCAGATAGGAAGGAATTTGAAGAGGCTAAGTTCAGATGGAGGAGGTGAATACTTCTCCAATGAGTTTGAAAATTTCTTGCAGGACAGAGGCATCAAAAGAGAAATAACCACAAGGTATTCTCCTGAACAGAATGGGGTAGCTCAAAGAAGAAATAGGTTAATTGTTGAGACAGCCAGATCTATGCTTAATGAGAAGAAGTTACCTAACTATCTATGGGCAGGGAGTGTTTCTATTGCCACTTACCTCATAAACAGGTTACCATCTAAATCACTTGATGGCATAACTCCTTATGAAGCATGGCATGGTAAGAGACCATCATTAGATCATTGTAAACATTTTGGATGTGTAGCATATGTACACATTCCTTCTCAGGTAAGAGGTAAGCTAGATCCAAAGGTTGAAAAATGTATTTTCATTGGATATGATTCAAATCAAAAAGGTTATAGATTTTATAACCCTACCAATAAGGGATTTATGGTAAGCAGAGATGTGATCTTTGATGAAAATGATTCTTGGTATGAGAATGAATGCAGGAAGGTCAAACTACCCTATGACTTGGAAGAGGAATTTCCAAAACTTGCAAAGGAAGAACTTACTCAGAATGAAGAGTCAAATTCAGATGATGAAAATACAATCAACCTTGAAGAGTTCAAGGCATGGAAGTCCAAGGGAAAAATGAAGATGAAGAAGCTTGAAGACATACCTGAATCTTCAACTCAATCAATCAGAAGATCTCAGAGAGAAAGCAAAAAACCTATCAGATATGGGTATGATACATCCCTTGTTACTAAACATTCAGTTTATCTTGCCAAAGATTTGTCAAATGAAGAACCAAGTTCATATGAAGAAGCAATCACCAAATCAGAATGAAAAGAAGCTATGGATGAGGAGATTGAAGCACTCAAGGAGAGTGATACATGGGAGTTAGTACCCAAGAAGGACTCCATGAAGGTAATAGGATCCAAATGGATCTATAAGTTGAAAAGAAATTCTGATGGCACAATTAATAGGTACAAAGCCAAATTGGTAGCCAAGGGTTTTGCACAAACCCAAGGCATTGATTATGAAGAAACTTTTTCTCCTGTGGCCAAGATGCCAACAATCAGAGTGTTGGTAAGTGTGGCTGCATCAAAGAGTTGGAACATGTACCAATTGGATGTCAAGAATGCTTTCTTGAATGGATGGATCTCAAAAGAAGTTTATATGTCACAACCTCCTGGCTATGAAGACCCTAAGAAGGTAACTTATGTTTGCAAATTAAAGAAGGCTTTATATGGATTGAAGCAGGCACCTAGGGCATGGAATTACAGGCTAACTACATACCTCCAAGACCAAGGATTTGTTATGAGCAAGGCAGATACTTCCCTATTCATTAAGAGAAGTAATTCAGAGGTAATATATCTCTGTGTTTATGTTGATGACATCATCATTACAAGTAATGATGTCAGTGGAATCAGATATATCAAAAGCCAGATGATGAAGGAGTTCAAGATCAATGATCTTGGGCTATTGAAGTATTTTTTAGGGCTTGAATTAGTTTACACTAATGCAGGGATATACATTACTCAAAAAAAGGATGTACAGGATATGGTGAAGAAATTTCACTTGCAGGATGCTAAAGCAGCAAGCACTCCAATGGAGGTGAACCTAAAGCTAAGTGCCCATGAAGGTGATGAAGTCCAAGACATTACAGGTTATCAAAGTATGGTGGGTAGCTTGAACTATGCTACCTTAACTAGAATTGATATTGCATATGGAGTTAGTGTGCTAAGTCAATTTATGCACAAGCCAAGGATACCTCACTTAGAGGCTGCCAAGAGAATCTTGAAGTATCTTAAGGGTACACAGAACCATGGTTTGTATTTTCCTTCCACTTCAGATATTGATATAAAAGTCTATTCAGATGCAGATTGGGCAGGATGCAAGGATGATAGGAGAAGCACTTCTGGATATATTTCTTTTGCAGGTGACAAACCAATTTCATGGTCTGCAAAGAAGAAACCAACTATTGCATTGTCTTCTATAGAAGCAGAGTATAGAGGGCTAGCTAATGCCACTCAAGAAGCAATTTGGATTAAGCTTTTGTATATAGAATTGGGATTATATACTAGGCCTCCAATTATCTTTGGAGATAATACAAGTTCTCTTCACCTTGCAGCTAATCCTATCTATCATGCCAGGACAAAACACATAGAAGTTCATTATCATTATGTGAGAGAAAAGTTGCTAAGCAAGGATATTCAGCTGACCTGTGTGTCAACCAACATGCAATGTGCAGATTTGCTGACTAAAGCTTTGGATGGAACCAAACTTTGCAGGTTCAAATCTATGATTGGATTGCAGGATATACTTGAAGATTGAAGATGAAGACTTAAGCCAAAATGTTTGGCTTGAGGGGGAGCTGTTGGTGTAAATCACAAGCCTACACATTTGGCTTGGAAGATATCATGAAGACTCTACATACATGAAGAATCATAGGAACATATGCTAGTGGTTAATTACCACTTTATCTCATTGTAAAAGTCAAATTGACTTAGAATCTTTTGTAATCACCTACCTAAGTGATTCGTGGAAAAAGTAACTCACTTGATTGAGAGAATATCTCCAAGCATTTAGGAGCTTGATCATAGGGAGCCAAAAAGTTTGAATTTGAATTCAAATTTTTAGTCATTTCCTATAAAAATGGATATGAAAAAGTCGCGGGTAGATCACTTCACTCCCGAGCTTCATTCTATTGTAATTGAGTGTGTGTGAGGACTATACCATAGCCTACACCTCTCTACACCATTAGGCAATGTTATTCATGCCAATGGGATTGTACACAAGTGTTAATTTATACATACATTTACATCATTCATCTCTGTGTTCTCTGCTAGTCTACTCAAAAGTCTGTCAACTTGTCAAGGGCATATCTCGGTCAATACTCCACCAAATTCAGTGATTCAAAGCTTGTTGGATTAAGCTTGAAGCCTACTACGTGCTGTCAAAATTTGAAGACATTCTATTCAGCCAATTCAGAGAAATCTGCATCGAGGGGCTCACTAGTCTATTTCTGCTACAGTCCTAAAAAGTCGGGGGTATAGCTAAGCTTGCTAAATTGATTTCTCTTAGCATAGTTTATCTTTTTACATCATTCCACTTGCAAATAGTAGCTTACTAAGCTAATTAAATACCCATAGAAGGAATTTTATCAATTGCTATTGTGCTGGTCACACTGGGCAAAACATTCAGCAGGTGTCAAGACATAAATAGAAGGTTTTCTTGAGTTTGTGTTCTGCAAAGTTATCTGTTTTGATTCAATCATTGCACACATCATTTCCAAAGGACATAGGCCATTTCTTGGTGTCATTGGAATGCTATGGAAGTCTACTAATCAAGTCTGAAGCCAAAGAGGACTGGTACAAAGCAGGTTTAGCAGTACCTACTCAGTCTCTTGGATCATCCATCCATCTTTCCAAACAGTATCAAAGCAGGTTGTCACTTCATCTAGAGCGCCGGCGACACTCCTCCGGTTGTAGTCTCAAAATCGCACGAACTCTGGTGAGCATACTCAGCGTGTTTTCGATATCAAAACAGCTTCGCTATGTGGTGCCGAAATCATGATCTGAGCTCGTTTTGGCCCCCGAACGCACTATCGTAGCGCTTGTGCAAGCTATTTTGTCCTTTTGTGCCAAAGGTATATACTAGTTTTTGTTCGTCAATGTGAGTGTCTCGAAGTCTGCTACAGGTCTAGTGGAATTTGTTTGGGCAGTTTTGTTCAACTTTTTGAGATGAAGTCAATTTTCTGCATCAAGGTATTTTGGTCACCGGTCATGGCTGAAAGCAGTGATGTATTGCGTACGTTGGCTATTGAGGATAAGTTGGATGATACCAACTACCCGTTATGGGCTTATATGATGCGAAATGTATTGGTTTCAAAAGGATTGTGGAACATTGTGTAGGGTGTTGAAAAACGTCCTATCACACCTCCAACTATTATAACTGTAGGTACAGAAGCTGAGGCAGAAGGTGTCGAAGATGACGATATTCTGCATATCCCTGTTCGTGCTTCGATTTTTGCTTCACCTATTGTAGAGCAGATTTGTTGGGATGTCAGAGATTCTCAGACACATGCATTGATAGCTTAGTCTGTCAAACGTGCCATTATTCCTCACATTCGCTCTTGCAGAACAGCTAAGGATGCTTCGGATACACTTACCACATTGTACTAAGCTAGGAATGAGGCTCTTGTTGCTTACCTCTGAAAACAGTTGGAGAGTGAGCACATGAATGAAGGTGATTCTATGGACAATTTTCTAACAAAGATCAAAGACTTGAAGGAACAGTTTATATTTGCTGATGAGGTTATACCAGATAGCTCACTTGTGCAGACCGTTATAAATGGTCTTCCTGATTCAAATCAGAGTTTTGCTTCTACTCTTCGGTTGATGATGAAAGGCAATCCAAATGCGTTGTCATTTGAGGAGTTAGTCTTTGTTCTGTTGCAGGAAGATTAGTTCAGGTAGAACAGGTCCATTATGCGTGTTGTAGATCAAGCTTTCCTTGCTAGTCAGAAGGGCAAAGGAAAATGGAGCTCTTCTACTAGTAAGCAGAAATCTGCAAATGCTGCACATTCGCAGAACCAAGATAAAGATGAGAAAAAATCAAAAAAGCAGAAATTGTTTTGCAAGTATTGTAAAGGGAATAATCATATCATAAAGAACTGTCCAAAACTGGCTGCTAAAGAGGCAAAGAAGAAAGAGGCTGGAATGGTTGTTGCAGAAGCCTCTACACCAAAAATGGAGTCTGCTAATCTTGTGCAGGAAGAAGAATGAGCGTTTACTATTGTTTGCAGTTGTTGGGGGATTCTTTGACAAGAAGGAGTTTGAGGGTTTGTAGGAGAAAATGGAAGGACCAAAAGAGAAAATACACCTACACCTTGGAAGTCTCTGCCTTCGATTGATTACAGTAAGAAAATTACAATGTTTGAAATACAAGATACACCAATACCTCTGTGCACAATCCGCAGAGTGCCCAATTACAAAATATCCAATATCCCAATGTCCTATTGCTGCCGACCTCCTCTGCAACAAACCTCCACCTGCTTCAAGCTTCTCCTTGTGCACACCTTGCACCAAGCTTCCACAAAGGGGGAGGAGTGAATACCTGCTGTCGGCAAGCGTACACTGCCAAAGGACCTTGAGATATTTGGGGGAACTATAGCTTAGCACTTCTCTGCACCACAATCCTTGGTCACTCTCTATGCACCTTGCACTTCCACTTCTGTGCGACGTACTCTGGTGTCTCTTGCACTTCCCTCTCTTGCTCCACTTAGCCTATGCTCTCTTGCTTACTCCAACCCTGGTCCAAGAATGGCTCTTACCTTGATTTGAGTGTGTCGATCACGTACGCTCCTAACTGCAAGTGAATCTTGGTGCTCACTTTGATGTCCCAAGATTGCTCTCACAAGTGGCAGCCAACTACTCACTGTTTTGTCCTGTAGTGACTTTAGTCTAAAACCAAAAATTTTAATGGGGGGCCATACTTTCACCTGTGCGTACACTTTGCCGCTTCACATGCCTTCACATTTCCTTTTAATTCTTCACTTTTGCACATAAGGGGGGTTCACCTGAACCTTCCAAAACACTTTAAAACACACTTTGAACCTTAGGGAAATTAGAGAAAGTACCTCTGCAACCTGCAACCTATTTTCTCCAATTTACCATTTGTGGACAATTCATTGTGCACTACCTGTGCACTTTGACACCTGCACTTACGCACTTTGACTTTGCACCTGTTGACTTTGACCTTGACCTTGTTGACTTTGACCTGTTGACTTTGACCTGTTGACTTTGACTGCAATTGACTTTGACCAACATGACATTTATGGGCTCAACAGTTGCCCACCACCTAATGTGCTCTCCGTCCCGGAGAGCGATAGCTAAACTTTGATCACGATGAAGATATAGCCGCAAAAACTTGAATAGGACATCTGAGCAGCAACCAATTCCACCAAAACAGGAGAGAACAAGCCCCAGAGAAGAACCAAAAGTGGGATTTTGGAATGGAAAAGCAAAAAAAAGGGGGGGCAATGGAAGGGGAGAAAGGAAGTGGAAGGGAGGGCTGAGGGTGTGAATATGGATGGGGTAGGGAGGGGAAAGGATGTGGCTGGGCATATTGGTAAAGGGAGGGATGGGGAGTAGGAATCAGGGGTCGGGAGGAGGCTAATGTGATGTTCACACCGGAGGGCTACAGAGGGTACATATGGGAGATTATTAAACATAAGGTAAGACAAGGTGAGAATAGACCATTTGGACAATGTTGTGAAATAAAAACATGTGAGAAAGGTGTTCAAAACATGTGGTTTCAGACCAAAAGTCATACAAAAAGTGGGAATTTGTAAAAAGAAAGTCAAAAACTGAGTTCATAGGGGCCAAAAAACATGAAAATGACTCCATTTTTGTAAAAAACGGCCAACCGAGGCACAATCCAGAGCCAAAAGCTTTGAGCCATGAAAATAAAAAAAAATAAAAAAAATAAAGTAAAAGAAAATAAAAAAATTGATCGCTTGTTTTTTTTTTTATTTTTATTTTATTTTTTTTAATTTTTTATTTTATATATATATATATATATATATATATATATATATATATATATTTTTTTTTTTTTTTTTTTTTTTTCAACGCTCAGACAGAATTAATAAAAAAGAAAATAAAATAAATAAAAAATAAAAAATAATAAAAAGGAAAAAAAAAAAAAAAAAAATCGAAAGAAAAAAGAATAAAATAAAATTAAAAAAAAAAAAAAATAAAAAATAAAAATTAAAATAAAATAAAATAAAAAGGGGGGGGGGGGGGGAGGGGGGCTGTCAGAACGGGGGGGGGGCGGGGGGGGGGGGGGGGGGGGGGGGGGGGGGGGGCGGGGGGGCGGGGGGGGGGGGGGGGGGCGGGGGGGCGGGGGGGGGGGGGGGGGGGTGGGGGGGGTGGGGGGGCCGGGGGGGGGGGGGGGGGGATATATATATATATATATATATATATATATATATATATATATATATATATATATATATATATATATATATATATATATATATATATATATATATATATATATATATATATATATATATATATATATATATATATATATATATATATATATATATATATATATATATATATATATTTTTTTTTTTTTTTTTTTTTTAATTTTTATTTTTTTTTTTTTTTTTTGGGAACCCGCAAATTCTTAGGGGGCTTTTTTTTTTTTTTTTTTTTTTTTTTTTTTTTTTTATATTTTTAAATAGCCCAATTTAGAGAAAAATCAAGGAAAAATCTGAAAAAAATGCCAAAAATTGGCCAAAAAATTCTAAAAAAATTCTGAAAAAATTCTGATGAAATTTTCTTCATGTTGAGCCTAAAATCCTTCATCAACCCACAGAGACCCTCCATTTATTCCTCAAATTGGGCAATAAAAAAGACATCGGAAAGGGATAAAAATTGCTAGAAAAATGCTAAAATTGCTAGAAAATTTCCAAAAAAAGAGCTTGCTTGGTGTGGTTTTGAAATATCTCCTAGGTTTTCTAAAAACACCAATAACAAAGATGAAATCGATAAGGAAAACTACTAAAACTGAGCAAAATATGATGAGAAAGTTATGTACAACCTGGACATATTTGGCAGTTCCAGGTGATCCATACGTCATTAAGTGTGTTGATGATAGGCCTTCAACCTTGAAATGTTGACCAGTGGCAAGGCCTCTCCTTTCAGCGTCTCTAACTCCACAGCTCCCAAGTTTAGCATTGTTTTGACTCTATAAGGTCCTTCCCAATTTGGAAGCCATTTTCCTCTCAGTTTTGTATGAAAGTTAGGTCTATGGAGAAGAACCAACATGCCTGCTTCAATGTTGTTGTTCCACAGGTGTCGATCATGTGCCTCTTTCCTCTTCATCTGAGTCTCGATCAATTGTTTTGTTGCTAGGAGACGAATCTCCTCCACTTTATGTAGGGCCCCTATTCTCTGAGAGACATCACAGTCTTTTTTGCCCTGCATGTATGCTATCTTAGGTGAGCCATGTAAAAATTCAAAGGGCTCAATGGGCAATATTCCATAAACCAGTTGAAATGGAGAATATCCTGTGGCCTCTTTGTAAGCTAACCTGTATGCCCATAGGGTACCTTGATAAGCAATGCCCCAGGAAGTGGGTTGTAACATACATTCCTTCCTTAACATTGAGATCAAAACTTTATTTTCGATTCAGCCTGTCCATTGGCTCTTGGATAGTAAGCACAAGAAGTCCTATGTAGAATTCTATACCTGTTAAAAATCTCCTGCAGGACCTTATTGACAAAATGTGTACCTTGATCTGTACAAATTTCAAATGGGCATCCAAACCTGCAAATGATGTTACTATAAATGAAATCGGCAACAGTTTGGGCAGTGCAGTCGGGGGAAGCAATAGCTTCAGCCCACTTGGTCGCATAATCGGTAGCTATCAAGAGATATTTCTCTCTTTTTGGAATTGTCGGAGGATAGATGGGCCCTACAAAATCCAGCCCCCACTTTTCAAATGGTTGCCAGGAAGTGGAAACAATCAAGGGGTTATGTCTCTGCGTTGTGGGCTTAGGTCCACACCTCTGGCAAACATCACATGCCTTTCCCCATTCATCTGCATCCTTAAATAGTGTAGGCCACCATAGACCAGCATCTAATATCCTCTGACTCATAATATGCCCTGGAAGGTGCCCACCACCTGGTCCTTCATGTGCAGAGTGAAGGACTTTCCTCACTTCTTCTTCCTCCAAGCACTTCCTAAGTCTGTCATCCTTTCCCTGTCTATATAATTGATCTTCCATGAAGGTGTATGGTCTGCTCTTGAGTAGCAATCTCTTCCTTTGCACAGCACTAGCCTTTTCTGGATACATCCCTGTTTTAATGAAATTCTTGATATCATAATACCAACCTTGGGCCTGGACAGCAAACAGATGAGCATCTGGAAAATCATCATTGATTCCACTAACTTGCTCCATCATGTTGATTCTGGAAAGGTGATCCGCCATAACATTCTCTTTACCTGGTCTGTGGACCACAGAAAAATCGAACTCTTGGAATAACAATAACCACCTCCATATTCTACCAGTGGCTTGTGGTTTGTTGAGCAAGTACTTGAGAGGTTGGTGGTCAGTTATAATAACGAATTTTACTCCCAACAAGTAATGACGAAATTTTTGGACCGCAAAAACCATTGCTAAGGCTTCCCTTTCAGTGGTGCTGTAATTCCTTTCAGCCTTAGTCAAAATTCTACTAGCATACTGAATTGGTCTGTCCATCTTAAATTCTTCACTAGGTTGTGTCAAAACTGCCCCCACTGCATAGGCACTGGCATCTACATGTATATGAAAGATTCTTGACCATTCAGGTGTGATCAAAATAGGAGCAGACACTAACCTGGACCGCAATGTTTGATATGCTTTTTCTTCCTCTTCTTCCCATTTAAAAGGTACTTCCTTACCTGTAAGTCTAGCCAGAGGTCTAGCTATCTCTGCATACATTTTAATAAACCTTCTATGGTATCCAGTATGCCCCAAAAAACTCTGGATCTCTTTAGGGGTTTTAGGTTTAGGCAACTTTAAGATAGAAATGATTTTGTCAGGATCCGGGGCCATACCTTTAGCTGACACCACATGTCCTAAGAGAGTTCCTTCTGTCACAAGAAAATGACATTTGTTTGGATTGAGCTTTAACTTAGTTTCTCTGCATCTTTTGAAAACATTATGTAGCTGCCTCAGATGGTGGTCCAAACAATCTAGAGGAGTTTCTTTGTGAGATCCTGAAAACGAAGAGAAGTCATCCATGAAGATTCTAAGTGATTCCAGCAATAGGGGGCCAAAGATGAGATTGACCGTTCTGTTAAAGGTGGCTGGGGCATTTCTGAGCCCAAATGGCATTTTTACATACACATATGTTCCCCAAGGTGTGATAAAAGCAGTCTTTTCTCGATCCTCTGGGTGTATTGATATTTGATTATAGCCACTGAATCCATCCATAAAGCTATATAAGGCATGCCCAGCTACTTCTTCAATGACCTGTTCTGCAAAAGGCATTGGGAAACCATCTGGAATGGTCACCTTATTGAGTGCTCTAAAATCAACACAAATTCTGATTTTATTAGTATTCTTCTTTGGTACTATAACCATAGGGGAGAGCCACTCTGAGTGTTCTACAGGAATGATGATTCCTGCATCCTCCATCTTCTAGATTTCCACATAGACAGCTTCAGCATATTTTGGGTTAAGTCTATAACTCTTCCCTCTTATAGGTTTTGCTCCATCAACCAGAGGGATTCTATGCTCTCCATAAGTTGCCGGCACTCCTTCTAAGTCTTTATAATGCCAAGCAAAAACATCTATATATTTGGTCAAGAATGATTTTACCTTTTCAAGGAGCCCTGGGTGGCTCCACAACCAAGTGGCCACCAAAACTGGCCGATCATTGTCTTGATTGCCTAATTGTATTTCTTGGACAGGATTTCTCTCTACCAGAGTATCCTCCTTCTCCTCTCCTTCCTTGTCTTTGTCTTCTAGCTTTTCTTGCATTGCTTCATAAGCAGGGGTGTTTTGGATTTCAATCTGTTCTTCCTTATCCTGCATCCATCCTACAGGTATTTCTTGAATTGGAAAAGAACACTCTTCACTAGAATCTTTTACCTTGCCTTTAGCTTTATTAACTTCATTTTCTGTAGTAGTCATATCCTCCTCAAAAATGCATTTGAGGGTTGTCTTCCTGCCCCTTCTGTGGTTTGTAATGGGCTCTCCCAATCCATCAACCTGGACTTTTTCCTTATCTTCATCATAACCTTCATTTGTACAACAATTATTAAGAAAAATTCCAAAACAAGAGGAAGAGTTGCCTGCTTGAAGCCAATTTAGAATATCCTCTTCTTCCTCAAAATCTATTTGGGGTTGATCCTCCGATTCTGTTTCCATGCAAATGCCAACTGCTTGCATCATGCTAGTGTTTCCTTGATTATCTGGGCCCTCTTCTAAATGAATCTGTGTCAGCTCCTGCCCTTTCTTTTGTACCCACATAGTATCCTTGCCCCAATCATGAATGACACTTGCGTGCCTCAGCCATGGTCGTCCAATTAAGAGAGGAAATCCTCCTTCAACCTGGGGTAATCTTAAAACCACAAAATCCAGGATGAATAAATTACCTTGTACTTCAAGTGGAACTTTTGGGATTACTCCCAAGGGCCTTACTTTGCTCTGATCTGCCAAAGTGACAGTGAAATTTGCAGGCCTTGAAGGGTGGAGTCCAATTCTTTTCATTGTATGTTCAGGCATCAAGTTAATGCCAGAACCACCATCCACAATAACTCCTTTAAATTCATGACCCTTGATGGATACTGTCAGCCGAGGACTTTTATAATCTGTAAGGGGTGCTTCCCTTACAATTTTTCCTTCATGTACAACAGCAGTCTTTGCCACCAAACTTGTAGTGGAAGCTTCATCAATTATCTGCAAGAGTTCTGACCTGAACTTCCCATCCATCTTTATTAAATCAAAAATACTAACCTCCTTTTTCATGGACTTGAGCAGTCTGGAGGCTTCTGATTCCTTAAGAGCTTGGGCTCCATTTGACTTATCCAACTCCTCATGAGCCCTGCTGAATGCATGTCCAATGGCATCACTGGTACCTGTGCAATTTTCCTTTTGCCTTGTGTCTGCACTTGTGGTGGCTAGGTCTTCGGACACACCTTTGTCTCTGTTTAATCCATTAATCAATGATTCTTGACCCATGTCCACTGGAGCCATCCCCTTGCTTCTTGTCTGCACAGTAAAAGAGTCAATTTCCTCTAACTGCACCACCCTGGTAGATGGTGATGGCACCTTAACTTGATTTGCCACTTCTTCTTCCTTCACAGAAATCATTTGGATATGGGGCCCTGATGAAGAGGCTTGATTCTTAGGACAACCATATGTATAATGGTCTCTGGCCTCAGGGCAGTTCCTACAAGGAGGTGCATTCTCTGGTAGGGTGCACCTACTTTGGTAGTGCCCACATTCTCCGCACCTAAAACAGATTATTGGCCTCCTAGGCCCATTTCCAAAATTATTTCTCTGTCTAGGGTTATAGTTGTTACCTTGATTTTGTGCAGCCATCACATTTGTGGTTGTTGGAGGTCCTCCTTGGGTCCAGTATGTCGTTGCAGGCATTCCTCTTGATTGGCATTCATGGGCCTCATGGCCAACCTTCCTGCATAATTGGCAAGTTACACTTAACAGAGGGCACTCACTTACTATATGCCCTTGTTTGCTGCACATGGAACACCAAAGACCACTCTTGATGCCTCCTCCTTTGAGCTCCTGCAACTCCTGTCGCAGCTGAGCTAATTCCTCTGCCTGGGCTTCCTCTTCCTTTTGGAGCTTGAGAGCTTCAATCTCCCTTCTCAATTGAGCCACAGCAGTCTCCTCCTCTTTGTAGGGCTTATTTCTCTTTAAGCCCTCCAACTCCCTCCTCAGCTGGGTCACTGGATCCTCCATGTCTGTACCATATGTTGGTGGTGAAGAAGTTGTCCCATATTGGTGCCTTATTTGCTCCAGTCTTGTAGCCGTGGTGATGAACTCCTCTATGGAGGCTGTAGGTAATACTAATTCCTTTATTTTGCATTGAGTGGCTACTGGTAGGGGCTTGGCTAACCATTTCTTGACAAAAAAATCATGGGGTGGATCTGGTAATTTGGCCATTAGTGCTTTGGCTCTGGTCACAAATTCTGGGAACTTTTCTCCTGGACCCAATCTCAAGTTCTCTAGCTCTTCTATGATAATCTCTGCTGTGTTCCCCTGCTGGAATTGATTTCTAAAAGCATCCTTCATCAAATCCCAAGTGGTAAAGTGGTTTTCAGCAAACTGGCTGAACCACTTGTCTGCGAGTCCTTCCAATGTGGCTGGGAAGAGTATCAAGAAAGCATCTTCCCTACCCATTAGCCCCCTAGTCTTACATAATGCAAGAAATCGTCGAATGTGCTCATCTGGGTCCTCCTGGGCTAAACCCCTGAAGGAGGGAAATTTTATGTTTAATCTGGAGAGCAAGATTTCTAGGTCCACCTGTCCTGCCATGCTTCCTACCGATGAAGTCGATGAAAGTGGACTCGATGATCTTCTGTTCGTCTTTCTTCTTGTCTGCTTGCACTTGATTCTCAAGGTTTGTGACCGGGTCGCGGTCATGAGCTATGCATAGTCCACTTAAAATGAGACACTTGATAAAAGTATGCACCTTTTGGCCCACTGGAGTAATGTTGTCGACACTGGAATATTGTCCTCCAATGGCAATATATAGCCTCCTATGCTCAAAGCTCCTTGGAAGTCCCACCGTGCGTGCCAAATTTGTTGGGGGATTCTTTGACAAGAAGGAGTTTGAGGGTTTGTAGGAGAAAATGGAAGGACCAAAAGAGAAAATACACCTACACCTTGGAAGTCTCTGCCTTCGATTGATTACAGTAAGAAAATTACAATGTTTGAAATACAAGATACACCAATACCTCTGTGCACAATCCGCAGAGTGCCCAATTACAAAATATCCAATATCCCAATGTCCTATTGCTGCCGACCTCCTCTGCAACAAACCTCCACCTGCTTCAAGCTTCTCCTTGTGCACACCTTGCACCAAGCTTCCACAAAGGGGGAGGAGTGAATACCTGCTTTCGGCAAGCGTACACTGCCAAAGGACCTTGAGATATTTGGGGGAACTATAGCTTAGCACTTCTCTGCACCACAATCCTTGGTCACTCTCTATGCACCTTGCACTTCCACTTCTGTGCGACGTACTCTGGTGTCTCTTGCACTTCCCTCTCTTGCTCCACTTAGCCTATGCTCTCTTGCTTACTCCAACCCTGGTCCAAGAATGGCTCTTACCTTGATTTGAGTGTGTCGATCACGTACGCTCCTAACTGCAAGTGAATCTTGGTGCTCACTTTGATGTCCCAAGATTGCTCTCACAAGTGGCAGCCAACTACTCACTGTTTTGTCCTGTAGTGACTTTAGTCTAAAACCAAAAATTTTAATGGGGGGCCATACTTTCACCTGTGCGTACACTTTGCCGCTTCACATGCCTTCACATTTCCTTTTAATTCTTCACTTTTGCACATAAGGGGGGTTCACCTGAACCTTCCAAAACACTTTAAAACACACTTTGAACCTTAGGGAAATTAGAGAAAGTACCTCTGCAACCTGCAACCTATTTTCTCCAATTTACCATTTGTGGACAATTCATTGTGCACTACCTGTGCACTTTGACACCTGCACTTACGCACTTTGACTTTGCACCTGTTGACTTTGACCTTGACCTTGTTGACTTTGACCTGTTGACTTTGACCTGTTGACTTTGACTGCAATTGACTTTGACCAACATGACATTTATGGGCTCAACAGCAGTTTTGACCCATCTTCTCATGAGCAGTGCATGTCTGTAGTAGACTCAGATGTTTGGTATTTTGACAGTGGGGCGACCAAACATATTACCTCGGAGCGCAGTTTCTTCTCTTCTGTTAGCCCACAAAATGGTTGGTTTTTATGCACTAATGCGGTTCTATTTGGCAGGAAAATACGCTTGATTTCAGGTACTTGAGGCACGAATTTGATAATTGATGGGAAGCATGTGGAGGTATTGATTGCAGGGATGTGGAGAAAAGGAATTGAGCATGGACAAGCCTCCTAAGAGCATAGGAGATACTGACGTGCAGAAGAAATTAGAGGTGGCTTTGTTTCAAGGGGGAATTTCTCTGAGAAGCCACCAAGGGCAGCTATCTTGGACTCGGTCCTTGGAAATGCAGTAAAAATTTGCGCAAAAGCTATGGCGTCGTTCAGAGTTTTTCCTGCATGGTTCTTCCTCTTAGTGCTCATATCGATTGCATATTGTGTGAGGGCAGAGGGAATTTCACATGTGATCTCTAACCGGAAGCTGCTAACAGCTGATGAAGTATTAAAACACCAACAGATGAAATATTATCGTGGAAACCATGGAGGATACCATGGCGGAAACCATGGAGGATACCATGGCGGATACCATGGAGGATACCATGGCGGATATCATGGAGGATACAACGGGGGATATCACGGTGGATATCATGGCGGATATCACGATGGATATCATGGAGGACATGGTGGGTATGGAGGTGGCCAGGGTCACCATTGAGGCGAATTCACGGGCACTACACCTGCTCGTGAGAATCTGCATAGTTTCTCGTTTAATGTATGGGTCTTGCTATATGACTTTCGTTCTCAAGTTCATCGTCCCTAATAAGAGACCTCTCTCCCATCGCAAGAGGTGCTTTCCCGCAGTTTGTATCTAGGTGTCAATGTAATTGATTGTGCTGCCAACTACCGTAATATGCGCAGTGAGCTTCTTATTTGGCAGTTCCGTTTTTAGTGGTTGTGACTGCTCTGACAGAAAAAACAGAAAAAGGGGGGGGTCCATTTTGGGCATGGGATTGGTGCTCGCAGGGGGATGCCTTTATCCCTGGGCGGTAGCAAAAGAATGGTCTCTCTCTCTCTCTCTCTCTCTCTCTCTCTCTCTCTCTCGCTCTCTCGGCTTTTGCTCCAAGCAGTCGCAATCTGTCGAAGCTTACTCTGGGGTAGAGTAAAGGAGGAGGACCTTCTTCCCCCCTACAGGCTACTACAAAGGAAGACGAGAAACCGGTGTTACAATCTCCTCACCAAATTGTGATCGGCTTCGATCTTGGTGCTGATAGTAGGAAAGCCTTCAGTCAGTCTTGTGGGAGTCCCCGTTCCGTCCTCGAACATGAGCTTATGCTATGTAGTCAAGCTCGTCAAGCAACATCGAGCTTTTGCTAAATGCATGTAGAAATTTAAAGTCAGATGCATCGGGAAAGGACGAGACAGTGAGTGCTCCCAGGCATGCGTCCAAGACTAGTCAGTCTGGCGTACGCGCACGCGAAAGAGGTCATGTGAAGCCCCGTTTAGCCATAAATTTCAGTTGCGAGGACGATTTTGGTGCGCAGGCCGAGCATACGTGCTCCTTAGAATCAATATTCTCTTCTGCATCCCCTGTTTCGAGTCACCATCGTTTCGAGAGTCTGTCATTAGATTTCCTCAGTAAGTGCGTCTGGTGCAAGCGGAAGCTGGTAAAGGAGAAGGACATCTACATGTACAGGTCCATACTTCAGCTACATTGACTGCATTCTTAAAAGTTCCGTGTTCTTTGCAGCTTCGTACATCTGTTAACGTTAGAAAATCTTTCCAGAAATTCACAGATTGCATCTAACGAAACAGATTACATATATAATTTCAGCTGCCGCAAGTCTAAGAATTACGTAGGGGCTTTCTATCAGAAAGATTTTCTATGAGGTTGTTCAGAAAATGTGTAGTAAACCAGTGCATTGTATATAATGTGTTTAATTGAGAACCACAAATTTAGTTCTAAAAAAAAAATGAGTGAGTTGAAGTATGTGAGTGATGAAGAGTGCCTAACTGAATGTGAATGTCTGATTGGCTGCTCTCTGAGGGTGTGTTGAGTGTGCATGTGCTTGTCTTATTTTGTGTGTGTGAGCAAAAGAGTGGGGTGAAGGGAAGTGAGAGTGTGGAAAAGGGCAGTTCAATCGGAGGTGTGCGATTACATATGTGTGGGGGTGTGTGAAAAGAGTGAGGAGGAATTGTGTGCTTGCTAAAGTGTGTAAGTGTGTAGTTGAGTAAGTGAGTCTGAGTAAGTGCAAGTGAGAATGCTTGATTGTTGGAGTGCTTGATTGTGAGGTCTGATTGGTTTGCTTGAATGCGAGTGACCGATCACATGAGCATGTGTGTTTGAGTGCGTGCATGAGTGAAAGGTAGGTGGGTATATGAGTGCGCAAGAGGTAAAGGGAAGAGCGGGAGTAAGAGTGAGTGTGTGAGAGTAAGAGGACTTGAGAGAGCAATAGTGCGTACGTACAAGTGTGTTTGAAGGTAAATTAGGGGCTCAAGAAATGCAAATCAATTAGGTTGAGGTGATTTGAGCACACCATAAGCATTTGTGGAAATCTTTTCCCTTGGACCAAAAGAGCATATCATTTTGGTGCGTTTGCCGGGAATTTATGAGCTAGTGCATATACAAAGGAAGAATTCCTCGAGGGATAATTATGGGCTCCAGGTAATCCAATTGGACCGATTCCGAGGGGTTTGAACAAAATAAAGTCTTGTATAATCACTTTTTTCGTGGGCTTAGGAACTATATCATTTTGGTGCGTTTGCCAGGAATTTATGAGCTAGTGCATATACAAAGGAAGAATTCCTCGAGGGATAATTATGGGCTCCAGGTAATCCAATTGGACCGATTCCGAGGGGTTTGAACAAAATAAAGTCTTGTATAATCACTTTTTCCGTGGGCTTAGGAACTATATCATCTTCACTCGAGCTTTCCCCTACAGGGAGTACTGTTACATGTGCCAACAACTCCTCTTATCCTGTTATGGGAGTTGTTAAGATCATTTTGAATACTGCTGATGGTAGTTCTTTCACTTTGTCAGATGCTTTATTTGTGACAGGGATCAAGAAGAACCTGTTATCAGTTTTTGCATTAGCCAAGATTGGCTTGGTTGTGAAATTTTTTGATGAGAGGTGTACAGTTCATGATCTGTCAAATGGCGATGTGATTATTGCTTCTGGCATTTTATGTCGTGGGCTGTATAAGCTCGTAGACTATGAAAGATCTCTCAATGATTCGGCATATGCAGTACATGATTCTCAGGCTATGTCAGATGCAAAGCTTTGGCATGCACGCTTTGGTCATCTGAATTTTGCTAGTTTGCTACACCTGCAGAAATCTGAAATGGTGTCGTCTTTGCCCAAACTTGAGGCACCTGGAAAACATGTTTGTGAAGGCTGTATTTTGGGCAAAATGCAGAATCATTTCCAAAAGATGGTTAAGTTCGGGCTACTCAAAACTTCTGCAGCTTGTACATAGTGATGTATGTGGTCCTATGCAGACATCTTCTTTTGGAAATTATCTTTACTTCATGAATTTCATTGATGATTTTTCCAGGCATGCATGGGTATATCCATTGAAGGCAAAGTCCAAAGTGTTCATGTGCTTCAAAAAGTTTTTGGTTTTGGCTGAAATCTCTCAGCATGTAAAATGGCCAACCTCCGTTCAGATCACTGGGGGGAATATATGTCTTCTGATTTTAATGCATTTCTACATGAACATGGGATAAAACACTAGTGTAGAGTGCCGTATACACCTCAATAGAATGGAGTTGCAGAACGAAAGAACAGGTCACTCATGGAGATGGCGAGGTGTATGGTCCAAAGTCAGGCTTTACTGCATAGTTTCTGGCTTGAGGCTGTCATGTGTGCAGCATATGTACTTCACAGGTGTCCCACTAAAGCACTGCAGTCTATCACTCCATATGAGGCTTGGTATGATCACAAGCCATCTGTTGCTCATCTACGTGTTTTTGGTTGTTTGGCATATGCATTAGTGCCTGAACAGCATCACATAAAATTGGATAATAAAGCAATAAAATGTAGTTTTGTTGGGTATAGTTCTGAAAGTAAAGGCTATCGTATGTATCATCCACAGACTAAACACATTCTGGTTAGCCGTGATGTTGTTTTTGTGGAAGATGCTATTCAGCCATTGCTTTCATGTACTAAGGAGACATCTATTAGCTCCAAAGACATGTCTGATACTTTGCTGCCTCTTTTTACAAGTGGATAGTCTAGTGCTGGTCCCAATGAGGCAAATTCTCAGCCTTTGCAAGTTTCATGTGATGATGTAGATCATTCCATTTTTTATGCAGATTTACATGATGCACTAGTTGATGAGAAAGTAGATATTGAGCAGGCAAAAACTATGCCAAAATGGCTAGTGCAAACTTTGCGTGACAGCAAATTAGATGCACCTCTTTCATATCGTACTTGTTCAGGCTCTCATAGTGCCTCTTTTGCATCAGATTGTTATGCTATGGCTGCATCTAGTTTGTGTGATGAGAATGAGCCTATTTCATTTGATGAAGCACAAAATTCAAAAAATTGGATGGCTGCTATGCAATCTGAATATGATGCTATAATGAAGAATGGTACTTGTTCTTTATGTGACTTGCCTCTTGGCAAGAAGGCTTGGCACTAAGTGGGTTTACAAGCTGAAGCGTAAGCCCGATGGAGCTGTTGCCAGTTATAAAGCTAGGCTTGTTGCAAAGGGTTATGCACAAGAAAGAGGCATTAATTTTGATGAGACCTTTGCACCTACATGCCGTATGACTATTTTTCGGAGCTTCTGTGCACTTACGGCCCATCATGGTTGGAATGTACATCAGTTGGACATTAAAACTGCATTTCTGAATGGTGACTTGCATGAAGAAGTGTATGTTTTCCAACCCCGTGGCTTTGTGCAGAAAGGGCATGAAAACCAGGTGTGCAGGTTAAAGAAGGCATTATATGGTTTAAAGCAAGCACCACGTGCTTGGAATGAGAAGATACATGACTATCTGATTACACATGGTTTTGAGAACAGTCGAACTGAAAGCACCTTATATGTGAAGCGTGCTAATGATGTACTTCTGATCATTGTGGTTTATGTTGATGACATGCTGCTCACTGGTCTCAGATCTTCAAAATCATTTCCCCTTCAGCTCAGCGTTAATCAACGATATGTGTCCGATATGGTTAAATGTATGTACTCAAAATAATCTAAGACACTGCTAATCGGGTGCGCTTCAAGTTGGGCTCTTGTGAATTGCGAGAAGGAAACTGTGAATTGGTCTTTTTTTTTTTAAATGGAGGTTCAGCCGAAGCCTACTCCTTCGGGCTTTAACTTTGAAATTGCAACCATACAAGAAAACTGTGAATTGGCCTTTTTTTCGATCAGCGGCGTTCACTCCTTTTATAAATTGATCGCTCACGTGTATTGCGTGCCCATCTTTTTTAGTGGGATAACTATAAATTTAGAGTTAACCCCCAAGATCCTCCATTGCCATCGACGGAGCCTCACTTTTATCCTTTAAACTCCACCTTTTTTTACCATGATTCTCTAAAAGTAGAGATTAAAGCATACTAATTTTATCATGTCACTTCGGATTGCACGATTAGACTTTTATTTTTAGAGTTTTTTGTATTTTAAGACTTTTGATTATTATTATTGTTTTTATGTCGTGGGCTATATAAACTCATAGACTATGAAAGATCTTTGAATGATTCGGCATGTGTAGTACATGGTTCTCAGGCTATGTCAGATGCAAAGCTTTGACTTGCATGCTTTGGTCATCTGAATTTTGCTAGTTTGCTACACCTACAGATATGTGAAATGGCGTCCTCTTTGCCTAAACTTTAGGCACCCAAAAAACATGTCTGTGAAGGCTGTATTTTGGGAAAAATTCAGCATTCCTCCTTTCCAAAAGATGGTCCAGTTTGAGCTACTCAAAAATTGCAGCTTGTTCATAGTGATGTCTGTGGTCCTATGCAGACACCCTCTTAGGAAAATATCTTTACTTCTTGACTTTCATTGATGATTTCTCCAAGCATGCATGGGTATATGCATTGAAAGCAAAGTCTGAAGTGTTCATGTGCTTCAAATAGTTTTTGGTTTTGGCTGAAAAATCTATCAGTATGTAGAATGGGCACCCTCCATTTTGATCGAGGGGGGAATATATGTATTTTGACTTTAATGCATTTCTGGTTGAACGTGGGATAAAACATCAGAGTACAATGCCATATACACCTCAACAGAATGGAATTACTAAACAGAAGAACATGTCACTCATGGAGATGGCGAGGTATATGGTCAAGAGTCTGACTTTTCCACATAGTTTTTGGCTTGAGGTTGTCATGTGTGCAGCATATGTACTTAACAGGTGTCCCACTAAAGCATTGTAGTCTATCACTCCATATGAGGCTTTGCATGGTCGCAAGCCATATGTTGCTCATCTTCGTGTTTTTGGTTGTCTGGTATATGTTATGTTTACAAACTTGTAAACATCAAAGTACACAACGAAACATGATGAGACCTCCCAAGATCTTCAAAAGATCAAACAAATATTTCCAAACTTCAGAAATCAAACTTTCCTCCAAACTTTGAAGAAAACAGAAATGGGTGACTATAGCAAAATAACCACCAGAAACTCTTGGAGTAGAATTCATCAAAATTAATCATATATTCTGAAAGTAGACTCTAAGTAGCATGCTTTAGAAACAAAAAACATCAAAAAAGGTGGTGATACCCCCAAACGAATATTTTGAAGTCAAGGTATGTGGAGGCCTGCAACATCAAGGTATGACTAACTTTCTAAATTGAAAACTGATGTACAGAAGCAAGAAAACTCAAAGATCTATGCAAAATTTTGATATACATAGAAAGTATGAGAGCTAAGGAAACTCCTCCAAGTGAAATCACTCAAAAAGACCTCATAACGACTGAGATATGAAAATTTGAAAAGAGGTATATCTTTGATGAGACATCAAATAGACATAAGAAAGGAGATTTGCAAAAATGCCTACTTGCACGGGGTTTTCTCATTAACTATCTGGTGCCTTATCAAAGACATACCTCTCTTCAAAATTTCATATCTCAGTCGTTATGAGGTCTTTTTGAGTGATTTCACTTGGAGGAGTTTCCTTAGCTCTCATACTTATTCTCTAACTATATTAAACTTTTGCATAGATCTTTGAGTTTTCTTGCTGTTGTACATCAGTTTTCAATTCAGACAGTTAGTCATACCTTACTGTTGCAGGCCTCCGCATACCTTGACTTCAAACTATTAGTTTGGGAGCTATACTCCACCTTTTTTGATGTTTTTTGTTTTTAAAAGTCTACTTTCAGAATATATGATTAGTCTTGACAAATTCTGCTCTGAGAGTTTTTGGTGGTTATTTTGCTACAGTCACCCATTTCTGTTTTCTTGAAATTTTGGAGGAAAGTTTGATTTCTGAAGTTTGGAAATATTTGTTTGACCTTTTGAAGATCTTGGGAGGTCTCATCATGTTTCGTTGTGTACTTTTATGTTTACAAGTTTGTAAACATAACATTGTGGTATCAGAGCTTTTGTTTTTTATCAGATCTTTCATAAAGCTTATTGAATTTTCTTCTTTGTTTATAACAAATCAACATGGCAGATTTGAGTGCATCGATTGAGAAGTTAGTAGATGGGAGAAAATATCCCATGTGGCAATTTAGAATGGAGTCTTATCTCATGTCTTTAAAGGTCTTTGGGGGATTGATAACAGGTACATAAGTGAAGCCGGTATTACCAGAAGCTCCTACACAAGCAGATCGAGCAAGAGAGCAAGAATGGATCAAAAGAGACAGAAGAGTTCTGTTTATTATATCACAAATAGTTTTGAATACTATGCTTGGATATATAAGAGGTTTGAATACTAGTAGAGAGGCTTGGGAGTCTCTAGAAAGGTTATTTGCAACTAGCAACAGAGCGAGGAAAACATAACTTATTGGTGAGCTGACAAGAGTAAAAAAGAAGCCACGACAATCAATTAATGATTATATTCTTGAGGTAAAATCTCTTATTGAAGCATTAGCCTCTATTAATGCATCTCCTAGTGAGGATATAAAGTTTAATAACATGTTAAATGGCTTGAGAGAAGATGAAAGATGGAAGTCTTTCATTACATCTATCATGACTCGAGAGAATCTACCATCCTTTGAAGATTTACAAATGCTCGTGATGACTGAAGAAATCAACATAGAAGGTGGCAACTCTTATCATTCACAAAGAGGTAGTCAAGGAAAAGCTCTTTATACTTCATCAAGTAGATCAAGAGGTAGAGGAAATTGGAGAGGAGGAGGAAGATTCAACAACAATGCAAGAGGAAGAGGAAGCTTTAATGCTACTAGAGGAGGAAGAACAACACAACAAAGTCAACAGACTCAACCAAATTAGCAAGGTAACTTTACTTGCCATTATTGTGGTAAAGTTGGTCATTATGCCAGGGATTGCTTCTCCAACCCAAATAGAAGAGGTGGTTTTAGAGGACGACAAAGAGGAAGAGGCCAAGTTCACATGCATCAAAACAACAACATAGTGCAAGAGGAGGCTCAGACATAGAATGAAAACATTCATATGGCTATGATACAAAGACACAGAAGAGGAAGGTAAACAACAAAACTTGGTATGTAGATAGTGGATGCTCAAACCACATGAGTCATAACATGAACATGTTTGTGAACTTACACAAGATAGATTCAAGAGTCACAGTTGCTACAGGAGATAGTACTGAGCATGAAGTAGTTTACATTGGTGATTGTCCACTTAATGAACATGTAACTCTTAGAGATGTTCCTACTATTACAAGAAATTTGATTTCAGTTGGAGATATGGAGGACAATGGAGTGAAGGTCAATTTTGACAATAATTAGTGGCAGGCTTATCAGAAGAAGAATGGGAATTTTGTTATAAAAGGACAAAAGGTAAACAGATTATATACTTATGAAGTTGAAGTCCCAGATTATGTAGGTTATACAATGGTTAATGGGACTCAAGTAAGTCAATTGGATTTATGGCATAAAAGACTAGGACACATCAGTGTTGGCAGGTTAAAGGATATTGCAAAGAAATCATTGGTTGAAGGTTTATCACGACTATCTAAGCAAGATTTGGATTTTATTTGTGAGGCATGTCAGTTTGGAAAATAGGTACGAAGTCCTTTTTCAAAAGCAGGATTGCAAAGCAGAGGTATTTTGGACTTGATTCATACTGATGTATGGGGTCCATCTCAAGAAGAGTCCATGGTAGGTAGCAACTACTTTGTAACATTTATTGATGACTTCTCAAAGTTTACATTCATTTATTTTATGAAATAAAAATCCAAAGTGTTTGATATGTTCAAGAAGTTTAAATCATTGGTTGAAAATCAAATAGGTCGAAGCATATGAAGGTTGAGATCATATGGAGGAGGTGAGTACTTTTCTAATCAGTTTCTTGCATTTTTGGAGGAAGAAGGAATTAAAAAGGTGACTACAAACAGATAGACACCTCAACAAAATGGTGTGGCCGAAAGAAGAAATAGGCCTATCTTGGAGAGATGGGTAGTTGCATGTTAAATGAAAAGGACTTACCACTTACTTTTTGGGCTGAAACATGCAATATGGCAGTTTATGTGATGAACAAGTTACCACCTACTCAAAGTCATGTACATAAAGCATCTTATGAATTGTTTTATGATGGAGAGTGTTAATCTCCAAAAGAACAAGCTATCCTTGATGTTAGAGCACCTCTTATCAAGAATAGCTCAAAACCTTTACCAATTTAGAGGATCAATACTCAGTTGTCAAAATCTTGAACTAACTGTGAAGAGATTCACTTCTCAAAAAGTCTGTTGCACATAACTCACTCATTGACTGAACAAATATGTAAAGTTCTTTATAAAACTTTGCACAAGATGTTGCCTATAGTTTGCGTATCTTCTCCAAGTTAAATCATCTCAAAAGATTAAGTATATCTTGAGAAATGATTCTTACAAATTACCTATGTCTAAAAATGTACTTTTCTACAGTCGACTTTGACACCTATAACTTCTAAAGCATGGTTCTCTCAAACTACAACCCCTTTATTCAAATGCTTTTAGCCATAGGTAGCTTACCTTCCAATTTAAAGAATGAGTGCTTGTTTGCTCAAAACTTTACACTGTGAAGGAGAACTGACCAAAACATTAGCATAAAATTTTGCGCCTGCTGCAACTTCACTTCTTCACATTTACACATGTAAATGTTCCTACTCTCAATTCTCTAGGCCTAATCACAATTAGGATCTAAAAAAATTTTACAGAGGTCAATCAACTATAGACTTAGACTTGTACAAAATCATTTCACAAAAGATTAAACATAGAAGGATTACTCAGCAAAAGATCAGGCGCAATATTTCTTCTTCTCTGAAAAATTTTACATTTGGATAAGAGAGAGATCTTCCTCACTTCTAAAGTGTCTAATGACTTCTAATTCTTCTCATCTCATGCTCTCTCATACTTGCCCCGACTTTTTACTTGTATATATAGGCATATATGTACAAACTCATGACCATACAAAAGGTATATGTGAGCTAGCTATAAGTTTAATGTACATATGTATACAAGTCTTCATTTTTTGAATGTACACTATCTTCAGGCTTCATAGACTAATATTTTCTTCAACCTTTGAGTTCAATCCTTCATCAAAAACATCAATTGGTGGTTGACTTGCACCAACATCTCCCCCTCAATCATCAATTGAGGTTTTCTCCATCTTCTTTATACCTGCCATGTCTTTAAATCTTTGTGGCTTTGGTCCATCCAAGCTTTTGGTTAGCATATCTGCAATCTGATCTTTTGTTGAAGTATGCATGACTTCAATCTCCTTATCAATCACCTTCTCTCTTAAGAAATGATACTGAATCTCAATGTGTTTAGTCTTGGCATGAAAAAAAGGGTTATCAACTAGATACAATGAACTCATGTTATCTCCATGAATAGTGGGTATACTCTGAATGATGTCAAAACTTATATAGGCATATATGTACAAACTCATGAACATACAAAAGGTATATGTGAGCTAGCTATAAGTTTAATGTACATATGTATACAAGTCTTAATTTTGTGAATGTACACTATCTTCAAGCTTCATAGACTAATCTTTTCTTCAATCTTTGACTTCAATCCTTCATCCAAAACATCAATTGGTGGTTGACTTGCACCAACATTTTATGGATCAAAACTAGATATTTCTAATTGTAAAATTTTTGCAAGCATATGTTTTGTTCATGTTCCACAATAGTTAAGGTCAAAGTTGGATCCAAGGTCACAAAAAATGATTTTCATTGGTATGGCAGAAGGGCAACCAGGATATAGATGTGTGAACCTAGATACGAGAGAGGTAATTGTTTCGTGAGATGTTATTTTTCATCAAGATAAACCTTGGTATAAGCATGAAGTGAAAGCTTTGCAGAAAGCTTCAAACTTCTCCCTAGGTAGAGCCTTCGTGAAAAGGTCTGCAATGTTCTCCTGCATGGGCACATATGCCAAGCTGATCTCCCTCGTAGAGAACCTCTCCCTGATATAGTGATAATGCACCTCAATGTGCTTAGTGTGAGCATGGAACACAGGGTTTCTCGCAACTGCCAATGCGCTATGATTGTCAGTGAAGATGGTGGTGGCAGAGAGACTGACCAACACCCAAATCAGCCATAGGGCGTCTAAGCCACACACACTCAATAGTCGCTGTGAAAGCTTCCCTATACTCAGCCTCACAACTGGAAGTGGCCACAGTAGGCTACTCCTTGCTCAACCAAATATACATGAGCTACCAAGCATGAAGCAAAAGCCACTAGTGGACACACGAGTGTCATAGCAGCCAGCCCAATCCGAGTCAGAAAAAACATGCAAATCTGGTAGTAGTGATCCCCCCTTGGGATAAAACAAACCAAGTAGTCGGGTACCACTCAAGTAGCGAAAGATGCGCTTAACTGCTTGCCAATGCTTGACTCCTGGGCAATGCATAAACCTGCTCATCTGTTTGACGACAAACTGAATATCTGGCCGAGTAATGCATAAGTAAATCAAGCATCCAACAGCTTGCCAATAGAGAACAACATCAAAGCCATCTCCAGCATCATGAAGACTCAGTCGTAAACCTGTTTCCATAGGAGTGGTAATAGGTTTATAGTCTTCAAGGCCAAAGCACTGCAATAATGTGTTAATATATTTTGTTTGACACAAAGCCATTCCACCATCAACGTGCATAAATTGAATGCCCAAATAGTGATGCAAATACCCCAAATCAGACATCTCAAATGAGGCATGCAAATCAGCCTTAAAATCAGCAATATGGCTCATGAAAGAATTCTGATCAGACGGATGAATTATCTGCTACCGAATCTTCTGACAACGAATTCTCTGATGTGTACCTGCAGATATACAACCCATCAATGATGATGATATTCTACTGTACTTCATATTTATGATCCATTAATTCTTAGCAAGGAATTGATGACAGAGAGGAACATGTGCAGAGAAGCGATGGCACTCTGAAGATATCCGATGATATTCTGTTGTACTTCATATTTATGATCCATTAATTCTTAGCAAGGAATTGATGACAGAGAGGAACATGTGCAGAGAAGCGATGGCACTCTGAAGATATCCGACCTATCAATGATGATGATATTCTGCTGTACTTCATATTTGTGATCCATTAATTCTTAGCAAGGAATTGATGACGGAGAGGAACATGTGCAGAGAAGCGATGGCACTCTGAAGATATCTGACCTATCAATGATGATGATATTCTGCTGTACTTCATATTTATGATCCATTAATTCTTAGCAAGGAATTGATGACGGAGAGGAACATGTGCAGAGAAGCGATGGCACTCTGAAGATATCCGACCTATCGACGATGATGATATTCTACCTATCTGACGATGATTGACACACTTCTACTGCTGAAGACCGATAACAGGATAGTTCCATATCAATCTTCTCAATGTGTTTAGTGATGAAAATCGAGCGACATCTCCTTGAACATTGAGAAAAATCCAATGCATCTCTGATGGATGAAGCATGTACATATGTTACAGCATTGCATCGATCCGCCTGTAAGAATTACAAATATTTTGATTAAATTTATTGCTGATGTTTACATACTAGTTCTAATTAAATACATTCAGAGTGCTGGTATTAGACTGAAATCGCTATTATGCAGTAAAGGTTTGTGAAAACTTACGTATTAAATAGTGGTAGATTTCGTGTTGGATAAATGTTCTGCTTGTTGTTGTTCAAATAAATAGTGTATGGAATCGCTGATAAGATGCATTTAGCATAGCAAGTAAATATCTCCAAAGGAGCTTTGATTTGATGTTTGATATCAAATATATGAGTGATGCTTAAGGTTTTTGCGTGCATACACGCATGAGTAAATGCATATAACATATCCATTGAAATGAAATGACATGTTCTTATAGGTCTCGGATTCAACGTCTTCAACATAGAGATTCTGAATTTGTGTTAAAGCTGTATGTTGCATATAAATGTTTAGAAACCTCATGTATTATCCAATTATATGTGAATTTTAATGGTTCGTATCCATTTTCTACTTCTGCTATCCCATTAAGATTTCAACTACATGTGTCACAAAGTCATATCTTCATTGAATGTTACTCTTTTCATGAGATATGCTCGATACTCCTAGTTTACACGATTGACATTCCTAAGATAAAGTCTTTAAGTGTGTCCATTGGTTCGATATTGAAACAAATCAAATTAGAATAGAGCAAAAGGCACTCTAAAACATCATGTGATAAGGTGGAATGTTACAATTTCGATTCATGATCTCATGTTTAATGATGTAATCACATTTGTATTCATTTCCTATGATTGCTGAATGAAATTATGAATAAAGTTTGCAATGACAATGTTGACTTTGAACAAAAATGAAAAATGTTTACTAATATGAGAGGTTTTTGAAGGGCTAATCATCTTCTTTATGTTTTTCTAAGTTTACAAGATTATCTAAGTTTGCTCCAAGCACCCGGCATGCACCATTGGATTTGGCATTTGACTTGATCCACCAACCGTGCGTCCACATACTTCCGACAGCAGGATCAAGTGACCAATCTTGGATGAATGAGAATGCCCAACTATGAATGTGTAAAGAAGTGAAACGAGAGGAAGAGAGACAACAATCATGGATAGTAGGACATGAAAGCCATTGACCAATAGAAGACCCTGCTTACATGCTACAAATATTTCCAGATGAAGCATTCCAGCCACATGGATGGATGGAAATATTAGCCACATTAGATGTTTGCGTGAACGAAGAGGTATTGACTATGACTGAATGTGTAGATGAGGAAGGATATGATGTAAGTTTGTACATGGTAGTCCTACAAGAAGTAGAAGCAGGAGAAGTGGTAGAAAAAGAATGGAGAGAGGACTATGAAAGTATAGAAATGGAACCTAAATTTGATTTAGAAGAACAATATCTAAGAGAAATAGAAAAAGAAGACACTAAAGTAAACACTAATGTACTAGCCATGGAGAAGTATCAAGAAAAACCTAACATGGAGAAAACCAAAGTTCAGAAAGTGCCACATCATGAATCATTTGAAGTACTTGAACATTTACAAAGGTATGAAGTTGAAGAAAGAAGAATAGCTATTCAAATGCCTAAGAGAGAGGCTTAGGACAGAATAGCTTATGACAATAAGGAGCAAACTAAAAAGATGCTAGTAACAATGGAAGGTGAAGAAGAGAGATGCACATATATAGGTAAGGATGTATCGATAAAAGAAGAGCATGAACTCATAGAGCTGATTCAAGAATATAGAGACGTGTTTGCTTGGACTTATAAACATCTCAAAGACATGGATCCCTCTATTTGTTCCCATAGGATTCTGATGATTCGGAATGGAAAATCCTTGAAAGAAAGGTTGTACACCTACAATGATGTATATTTAGCCAAAATCAAAGAAGAGATTGATAAGTTATTAGTGGCTGGATTTATATATGAAATTGAACACACCAAATGGATGTCACCCTTGGTAGTAGTGCTAAAGAAAAACAAAAAACTTACAAGTATTAACTTGAAAAAGTTAATGCACTTACTATTCGTAATAGTTATCCTTCACCCATTACATATCATCTTTTGGAAAGGGTAGCAGGCAAGGAAGTATACATCTTCCTTGATGGGTTCTCTCGATACAACCAAGTAGCCATCGCTACTAAGGACCAACATAAGACCGCATTTGCCACTGAATGGGGTGTGTATTCTTTTAGAGTTATGTCATTTGGTTTAACCAATGCCCCAAAAACTTTCCAAAGACTGATGTGTCATGTGTTTAAAGAATTTCTAAGGAAAAGCATGGAAGTCTAACTAAACCATTGTACATGCTGTTGACTCAATTTGTTTGGACAGAAGAGTGTGAAAAAGCTTTTAATGAACTAAAAAGAAGATTGAGCTTAGCACCCATTTTGAAAGTACCGAATTGGAATAAACCATTCCATATCCATGTGGATGCATCTAATTACACCATTGGATGTATCTTAGCACAACTAGCAGATGAAGGAAAGCTAGATCACCCAATAGTTTATGCGAGTAGACAACTAAATCAAGCAAAATGCAGTTACACTACAACTAAACGAGAAGGCTTAAGGATGGTCTATGTAGTAAAGAAGTTTAGGCATTACCTCCTAGCCAATAAATTTAAATTCTTTATTGATCATGAAGCTCTATTGTACTTGGTCAATAAACCTTGTAATACTCAAAGGCTAGTGAGATGGTTTCTATTACTAATCGTGTTTGACTTCAAAGTAGTAGTAAAGAATGGCAACACCCATGTAAGAGTAGACCATCTATCAAGAATGACTCATGGGGAACCACCCATTGGAGTAGCTCATGAACTACCTGACCATACCTATTCAACTTCGGAGTATATCCTAAATGGGCTGAAAGATTCATACCTAAACTCACACATGGACCACACCATAGGATCAATATGAACAACAAGAAAGAGTTATGGCAAAAAAGAAACCTCCACATTGTGGCTGATAGTTTGTACTTCAAGGACTCCACTAGAGTACTTCCAAGGTGTGTGGAAGATGAGGAGCGAAAAGATTTACTTGAACAAGCCCATGAAAACAAGTGGAGGACACATAAGGGCATTAGCGAAACAACCCAAGAATTGAAAAGATTAGGTGTGTATTGGCCAGACATGCAAAAGGATGTACATGAACACATAACTAACTGCAAAGTATGTCAAGAGAATACACTTGATGAAAATTCTTCATTATGTTCTTCTACGGTTGCCCCCAAATGGACTAAACCATTAGTCAATTTTTTGAGATAACATACATACATGGAAGGGGCAAACTAGCTAGAAAACGAGCATTGGAAGAACAAAACAAAAACTATGCAATTATTGGAAAACAATTATTTTAATATGGGAAGAATAATCAATTACGCCTGTGTGCATGAGGGAGAATACCTTCCTATACTTGAAATGGCACATGCAAGAGCAGCAAGAGATCATTTTTCATCCAAAAAAACGATAAAAATGATTCTCTTCACAGGCTTATGGTGGCCTACCTTTCACATGGATGCAGAGACCTATGTATGGAGTTGTGATGTGTGTCAACGAACAAAGTATCCAATGTTGAAATATTTAGGTAGTGATGTGTGTGAACACTCTAGGACCGCCGGGGCACTTTTTTCCCTCTTTAAGAGGTTTTTTTCCCCTAGCTTGTATATACGCCTTTAGCCCTAACGGGCTACTTATCTTTGTACATTCTCTAGTAATACATTCAGTATTGTGTGTTGTGCTCCAAACTTCTTCTTCTTCCTTGTGCTGTTCGCGTGCTTTCACAGACGTTTAACTCCAACAATTGGTATCACAGTAGGTCACCGCTTCATCTAGGGCATCGTCGACACCTCTCTGGTTGCAGTCTTTGAATCGGACAAATTTTGGTGAGCATACTCAGCGTGTTTTCGAGATCAAAATAGCTTCGTTGTGTGGTGCCGAAATCATGATCTGAGCTCGCTTCGACCTCCGAACACACTATTGTAGCACTTGTGCAGGCTATTTTGTCTTTTTGTGCCAAAGGTATATACCAGTTTTGGTTTGCCAGTATAAGCATCTCGAAGTCTCCTACAGGTCTAGCAAAATTCGTTTGGGCAATTCTGTACAACTTTTTGAGATACCGTGAATTCTCTTCATCAAGGCATTTTAGTCACCGGCCATGGCTGAAAGCAGTGATGTATTCCGTACGTTGGCTGTTGAGGATAATTTGGATGGTACCAACTACCTGTTATGGGCTTATATGATGCGACATGTATTGGTTGCAAAAGGATTGTGGAACATTGTGCAGGGTGTTGAAAAATGTCATATCACACCTGCAACTATTACAACTATAGGTACTGAAGCTGATGTAGAAGGTGTCGAAGATGATGATATCCTGCATATTCCTGATCCTGCTACGGTTTTTGCTTCACCTACTGCAGAGCAAATTTTTCGGGATGGCAGAGATGCCCAGGCACATGCATTGATAGTTTTGTCTGTCAAACATGCCATTATTCCTCACATTCGCTCTTGTAGAATAGCTAAGGATGCTTGGGATATACTTACCACATTGTACCAAGCTAGGAATGAGGCTCGTGTTGCTTACCTTCGAAAACAGTTGGAGAGTGAGGACATGAATGAAGGTGATTCTATGGATAGTTTTCTAACAAAGATCAAAGACTTGAAGGAACAATTGATTTCTGTTGATGAGGTTATACCAGATAGCTCACTTGTGCAGAACGTTCTGAATGGTCTTCCTGATTCATATCAGATTTTTGCTTCTACTCTTCGGTTGATGATGAAAGGCAATCCAAATGCCTTGTCTTTTGAGGAGTTAGTCTTTGTCTTATTGCAAGAGGACCAGTCCAGGCAAAACAGGTCCATTATGCATGTTGCAGATGAGGGAAGACAAAGATGAAAAGAAATCAAAAAAGCAGAAATTGTTTTGCAAGTACTATAAAGGAAATGATCATATCATAAAGAACTCTCCAAAACTGGCTGCTAAAGAGGCAAGGAAGAAAGAGGCTTGAATGGTTGTTGCAGAGGCCTCTACACCAAAAATAGAGTCTGCTAATCTTGTGCAAGAAGAAGAATGGATGTTTACTACTATTTGCAATTTTGACCCATCTTCTCATGAGCAGTGCATGCCTGCAGTAGGCTCAGATGTTTGGTATGTTGATAGTGGGGCGACCAAACATATTACCTCAGAGCGCAATTTCTTCTCTTCACTCGAGCCTGCCCCTATAGGGAATACTATTACATGTGCCAACAACTCCGCCTATCGTGTTATGGGAGTTGGTACGATCATTTTGACTACTACTGATGGTAGTTTCTTTCACTTTGTCAAATGCTTTGTTTTTGCCACGGATCAAGAAAAATCTATTATCAGTTTCAGCATTAGCCAAGATTGGCTTGGCTGTGAAATTTGTTGACGACAGGTGTACAGTTCATGATCTATCAAATGGTGACGTGATTATTGCTTCTGGCATTTTATGTCGTGGGCTATATAAGCTCATAGACTATGAAAGATCTGTAAATGATTCCGCATGTGCAGTACATGATTATCAGGCTATGTCAGATGCAAAGCTTTGGCATGCACGCTTTGGTCATCTTGATTTTGTTAGTTTGCTACGCCTGCAAAAATTTGAAATGGTGTCCTCTTTGCCCAAACTTGAGGCACTTGGAAAACATGTTTGTGAAGGCTCTATTTTGGGTGAAATGGAGCGTTCGTCCTTTCCCAAAGATGGTTCAGTTCGGGCTACTCAGAAATTGCAACTTGTACATAGTGATGTCTATGGTCCTATGCAGACACCTTCTTTTGGGAATCATCTTTACTTCGTGACTTTCATCGATGATTTTTCTAGGCATGCATGGGTATATCCATTTAAGGCAAAGTCCGAAGTGTTCATGTGCTTTTAGCAGTTTTTGGTTTTGGCTGAAAATCTGTCACCATGCAAAATGGGCACCCTCCATTCTAATCGAGGGGGGGAATATACTTCTTCTGGTTTTAATGCATTTCTGGCTGAATGTGGGATAAAACACCAGTGTACAGTGCCATATACACCTCAACAGAATGGAGTTGCTGAACGAAAGAACAGGTCACTCATGGAGATGGCCAGTTGTATGGTTAAGCGTCAGGCTTTACCACATAGTTTCTGGCTTGAGGCTGCCGTGTGTGCATCATATGTACTTAATATGTGTCCCACCAAAGCGCTGCAGTCTATCACTCCATATGAGGCTTTGTTGTTTTTGGTTGTTTGGCATATGCATTAGTGCCCGAACAACATTGTAGAAAATTGGATGATAAAGCACTAAAATGTATTTTTGTTGGGTACAGTTCTAAAAGTAAAGGCTATCGTCTGTATCATCCATAGACTAAACGCATTTTGGTTAGCTGTGATGTTGTTTTTATGTAAGATGCTATTCAGCCATTGCTTTCATGTACTAAGGAGACATCTCTTAGCTCCAAAGACATGTATGATACTTTGCTGCCTCTTTTTACAGGTGGACAGTCTAGTGCTGGTCCTAATGAGGCAACTTCTCAGCCTTTGTAGGTTTCATGTCATGATGCAGATCATTCCATTTTTGAGGCAGATAATTCCATTTCTGATGCAGATTTACATGATCCACTTATTGATGAGAGAGCTGATATTGAGCAGGCAAGAACTATGCCAAAATGGCTAGTGCAGACCTTGCGTGACAAAAAATTAGATGCACCTCTCTCATATCGTACTTGATCAGGTTCTCATAGTGCCTCTTTTGCATCAGATTGCTATGCTATGGCTGCATCTAGTCTCTGTGATGAGACTGAGCCTATTTCATTTGATGAAGCACAAAATTCAGAAAATTGGATGGCTGCTATGCAATCTGAATATGATGCAATAATGAAGAATCGTACTTGTTCTTTATGTGACTTGCCTCTTGGCAAGAAGGCCATTGGCACTAAGTGGGTATACAAGCTAAAGTGTAAACATGATGGTATAGTTGACAGGTATAAGGCTAGGCTTGTTGCAAAGGGTTATGCGCAGGAAAGAGGCATTGATTTTGATGAAACCTTTGCTCCTACTTGTCAAATGACTACTGTTCGTAGCATCTGTGTACTTGCAACTCATCATGGTTGAAATGTACGTCAGTTGGACATTAAAACAACATTTCTGAATGGTGACTTGCATGAAGAAGTGTATGTTTTTCAGCCTTGTGGCTTTGTGCAGAAAGGGCATGAAAACCAGGTGTGCAGGTTAAAGAAGGCATTATATGGTTTAAAGCAAGCATCACGTGCTTGGTATGAAAAGATACATGCCTATCTGATTGCACATGGTTTTGAGAATGGTCCAACTGAAAGCACCCTATACGTTAAGCATGCTAATGATGTACTTCTGATCATTGTGGTTTATGTTGATGACATGCTGCTCATTGGTCCTCATGAGAGGCATATTGCTTATTTTAAGGCTGATTTGCATGCCTCATTTGAGATGTCTGATTTGGGGCATTTGCATCATTATTTGGGCATTCAGTTTATGCACGCTGATGGTGGAATGGCTTTGTTTCAAACAAAATATATTGACACATTATTGTAGCGTTTTGGCCTTGAAGACTGTAAACCTATTGCCACTCCTATGGAGATAGGTTTACGATTTAGTCTTCATGATGTTCGAGATGCATTTGATGTTGTTCTCTATTAGCAGGTTGTTGGGTTCCTGATTTACTTATGCATTACTCGGCCATATATTCAGTTTGTTGTCTCACAGATGAGCAAGCTTATGCATTGCCCAAGAGCCAAGCATTGGTAGCCGGTTAAGCGCATCTTTTACTACTCGAGTGGTACTCGGCTACTTGGGTTGTTTTATCCCAAGGGGGGTTCACTACCACCAGATTTGCATGCTTTTTCTGACTCTGATTGGGCTGGTTGCTATGACACTCATGTGTCCACTAGTGGCTTTTGCTTCATGCTTGGTAGCTCATGTATATCTTGGTTGAGCAAGAAGCAGCCTACTATGGCCACTTTGAGTTGTGAGACTGAGTATAGGGCAGCTTTCATCGTGATTGTTGAGTGTGTGTGGCTTAGATGCCTTATGGATGATTTGGGTGTTGGTCAGTCTTCTACTGCCACCCTCTTCACTGACAGTCAGAGCGCATTGGCAGTTGCGAGGAACCTTGTGTTCCATGCTCGCACTAAGCACATTGAGGTGCATTATCATTATGTCAGGGAGAGGTTCTCTGCTGGGGAGATTAGCTTGGCATATGTGCCCACGCAAGAGAACATTGCAGACCTTTTCACGAAGGCTCTGCCTAGGGAGAAGTTTTAAGCTTTCTGCAAAGTTTTGGGCTTACTTCCTCTTGTGGAGTGATTTCCACATAGCTTGGCACTTCCTTATGAGTGCTAGCTCCTTGTTCACCGCATCACTCCCAGGAGGGATTTGTTGATATATTTAGGTAGTGATGTGTGTGAACACTCTAGGACCGTCGGGGCACTTTTTTCCCTCTTTCGGAGGTTTTTTCCCTTGGCTTGTATATACGCCTTTAGCCATAACGGGCTACTTATCTTTGTACATTCTCTACTAATACATTTAGTATTGTGTGTTGTGCTCCAAGCTTCTTCTTGTTCCTTGTGCTGTTCGCGTGCTTCTGTAGACGTCTAACTCTAACATCCAATACGATGAGATGATATGCCTTTGAGATCCATGATTAGTGTGAGAGCTTTCTCAAAATGGGTCATTGATTTTATTGGACAGATTAACCCCCCAATGAAAGCGTCATATGCCAAATACATCATAGTGGTTACAGACTATTTGAGGAAATGGGTAGAAGCAAAAGACACTAGGAAAAATGATGCTCACACCACAGCTAAATTCTTGTTCAAAAACATATTCACTGGATTGGACTCCCTATTGAGATCATAAGTGATTGAGGAATGCACTTCATTAATGAAGTTATTGGGTCTGTTAAAGGCACAATTTTGTACTAAGGTCTATTTGAAGGGTTGGAGAAGACTGAGTGGGAAGAGCCTTTAAAGGCCACATCTTTTTGTATAAATAGAACATTTGGGTAATGAAAAGACTCTCTGAATTTCGTCGCTAATATGGCTTCCGATGTTTTCTTAAGTTTGTTGTTCTCTTGTTTTTAGGACCTTTAGGGCTTCTTTTCGAATACGTACCTCTGTTGTATTTCGTGTTTTAATTAGACAGCTATGGCGACGTGAGCTATTTTTTAGGATGGACATGGCCAAAGCGACAGCGTAGAATGAGACAAAAGCAGGTGGAGCAGCCATGAGTTTGCGCTGAGGCGACGATGGCAAGCTGGAGCGATAGGGACTCTTAGAGATGGAGCAGACTGCTGTCTCGGAGAACGTGTAGTGTGTGAGAAGTTCGAACGCAGCACAGGACTAGAGCTTACATGTATAGCTTGTAACTTGTTACTGATGCAGCGTGCTAGCTCCTAGCTCAAGGAGGTCGACATGAAGCTCCCATTGGAAGCCAAGAAGCTTGTTTGCAGCGCTTGTGTTGTGTGCTGTGTATATGCGGTCGTGTTGTGTTGTAGTGTATGTATGCGTGCAAGTATGAAGGAATGCGTACTCCATTTTTTCTCCCTCTTCCACTGTTGCAGAGAGATCCATTCTTTGTTAAACACTGGCACACCTGCACCGATGCGCACCCTCAATCCCTACGTGGACCTCATCCTTTTTATGTATGCAAGCCTGCGGACCGTAATTGCCTTCCTGTTCGTATCGCATGGATCTGCTGCTGCCGCTTCATGCGCCTTGTTCGATGTTGATGAAATCTTTTGTTGACGAGGAGTGACGAGTGCGCGACAAGACGACTCCATTTTTCACGACACTTTAGTTTTGATTTAATTGTGTGCAGGCTGGTGATGCTACGCGCTTCAATATTTAGTAGTTATGAGATGCTCATGAATGATATGCGTTATCCTTTTATTGGTCACATTTTACTAGATTTTTTAGATGACATGTTGGTTTATGGTAAAAGCTTCAAAGATCGTGAATGTCATTTGTGTAAATTTTCAAAGATGTTAAATGAGAATAATTTGGATGTCAACATAGAGAAAACATAAGTATGTCTATCGGAGGTTCAGTACTTAGGACACATTATTTCCATAGATTGAATTAGAATGGATCCATGGAAATTTTATGTGATCCTCAGTTGTCCCATTCCTCAAAATGAGCATCAATTACGATCACTCTTACGACTATTGGGCTTTTATCATAAATTCATTACCATTTATTCACACATAGTTGTGTCATTGATAGATTTATTATAGAAAAGTCAAAGGGGTTATGCGGGGAAGTGCACAACAACAAGATTTTGATGCATTGAAATAAACAGTTTCAAGTGCTCCAATTTTATTAGTGGTAGATCGTCAAAAACCTTGTGAACTGGAGATCTATGCAATGGTATTGCAATAGGTGAAGTTTTAATTTAGGATAGTAGACAAGTTGCTTTTAAAAGTAAGAAAATTTCTCAGTTTCAAAGAAATTGGCCTGCCCATGAACAAGAACTATATGCAATAGTTCGTGCTTTGAAAAATTAGAGAAACTGTTTGTATGGTGCAACTTTTAAACTTTTCACAGATCAGCACATGCTAAAATATTTATGTTCCAACCCTTATCTACGAGGGAGACATGCTAGATAGACAAATTGGGTGGAAAAATTTCATATAGAAGTTTTATATAGAAAAGGCAAGAGTAATATGGTTGTAGATGCATTATCTCGTATTATGTGTCACCTTTCTTTACAATTCTAGACAATGATTTGGTTCAAGAGGTCAAAGACTCACATGTTAATGATGACTACTGTAAGTCCATAGTAACCAAGTTATCAAATAATAGTGAGAATAATTCATTCCCTAATTTCAAAGTTGAGCAAGGTTTGCTTAAAAGAAAAGGAAAGATGTGTGTGCCTATTTCCTAAGAAGGGAAGTTTAGAAAGCAAGTCATTTTTGAGAATTATGATGTATCTTATGTAGGACATCCTCGTATTGAGAAAACTTTGCAGTTGATTAGACACACTTTTTGGTGGCCAAAGATTATCACAAAATGTAAAGAGTTGTATAAGTTAGTGCTTTAAGTGCCAAGTAAATAAAATAAAGAGAGTGTAAGTCCTCCAAGTTTGCTACAACAACTGGAAATACCGCAATACTATTGGGATAATATTTCCATGGAGTTTATAATGGATTTACTTAAGACACCATGTCAGAAGAATGCTACTCTTGTGATAGTTGATTGTTTAAGTAAAATGGCATACTTTATTCCTCCTAAGGAATCAATGTAAGCTCTACAAGTTTCGAAACTCTTCATTCAAAACATTTTTAGATTACATGGTTTACCTACATCCATAGTCTCAGACAAGGATTCTAGATTCAAAAGAAATTTTTGGAAACACATGTTTAATAGACTACAAGTTCAAATAAAGATGGGTAGTGGAGAGAATCCAAAGAGAGACGATCAAACCAAAAGATTTAATCAAATATTGGAATATATGCTATAGGAATATGCTCCAAAAAACCAAATATATTGGGATAGTTCCCTTCTGTAAGTTGAGTTTTATATAATAGCTGAAAGCACAAAACTACTATAGGATTACCCAGGAAATCTCCAAGTGCTTCACAATTTCTTACAAAAATGCAAGCTAACTTAAAGATCTCTCAATCCAATCTTCATCAAGCTACTACAAGGATGAAAGCTTTTGTAGATAGAAATTGTTGACCATGAACTTCCAAGAATGAGGTCATGTGTTCTTACAGGTTCCTCTTCATTCTTTAGTGACAATGGGTCAAAAGCCCAAGTTACCCCTTAGATTTTATATACTTTGGACAATAATCAAGAAGATTAGTGATTCTCTTATAAGTTACAATTGCTAGATGATTTTAAAGTTCACCCACTTTTTCATGTTAGCAAGTTGAGACCATATATTTTTTGAGATGAGAATTGTGTGGATGGTATTGTTATATTAGGATTTCTCAATAAGAGGGAGCAACAATTACAAATTGCTCCATACCAAAACATTAAATAGCATGGGCCATCACTCATAGATCCTACTTGGGAATCAAAAGCTCTAGTTCACAAAAACTTTCCTTCCTTTATCATTGAGGACAATGATATTTAGAAGGGGAAGAAGAGTGTTACATTTATTTAGAACACCATGGTCTATCATGTTAAAAGTCAAGCTTCAAGCTAAAAATTCGTGGGGAATCTTTTATGGACATGTGGAGCAATCAAAGGAAGCCAAAAGCCACGAGATTCCATCAAGAAAAGTCACTCAACCACTCCCCAAGTCATCTCAACTAATTCCTCCAAGTTAGGAGGCTGATTTGGAAAGGTAGTTCCTAGATTTTAGGGGCACACCTCTCACTATAAAAGGAGCATGTATCCCGACTTCTTTTGGGCCATCTTCTTGGAGTTTTAGCTCATGTAAAGTGAGCACTAAGTGCTGGAGTTGTGATAAGCAAGCCCCTTGCTTAAGCAACCCCCTTGCTTGCTTGTTTGTTTTCTTTTAGTAGGCATATCTATGTGTGTGCGCAGGCAGTGTTGCAACTCTCTACCCCTGAGTTGTTAGCATTGGTTCTCCCTCATATGGTATCCATTTGATGTAATTCTTGTCTCATTGGATAGCTATAAGAGTATATTTTATGCTTACTAATTCTCTGGAGCATTCTCTGAGTAAGCTGGGAGCAACATTCATTTTAGTGAAGTTGTGTGATTGATATCTCTCTCTTTGTGTAGGCTCTGTTGGAAATATTTTGCTCTCTGTTGTAAGGGCTGGTTCTCCTTCTCTATGTATCCATTTGCTATGATTTTGGTGTCATTGGGTAGCTATTAGAGTCCTCTAAAGTTGACATAAGTTTGAGATTCATTCTCTGTATAATCTCTGAGAAAAGTTTGCTGGAGTGAAGTGAGGTCTCTGCTTGACTAGCAGTTGTGAGCATTCAACTAGCTCATGTTGTAGACATTGTTTCTCTTTGTGTAAGCATCCATTTCAAGTGAAATTTGTTTTGTTGGAAAGCCCTTGGTGTCTACTACAGGTCTACAAAAGCTCACTGGAGTTCTCTGCATAAGCTCTGAGTAAGAGCATTTTTGGTGTGCAGAGGTCAAAGAAGGATACCTGTGGAGGTCATTCGCGCTTCATCGTTGCTTAGGGGTTGAGATACTTCCCCCATCAGTGGTATCAGAGCATTTGGGCATCTTGGAGGTATCACATACAAGCAAGAAGACATCTTGGAGTTGGTGGTTGAAGAGTTGCATCAACAAAAGCTTCTTGGAGGTAGCTCACATCAAGGGGGAGCTATTCTACTCAAATTTGCAAGAGCACAAGGTGTCCATCTAAGGAAAGCTTTGGATTGAGGTAACCTCAGAGCCTCATTTTCATTTTACACACATTGGAGCATTAGCCAAGGGCTAGGTCAAGTATCAAAGACTAGATATGGGAGACTTCAACACTCAAATTGAAAAGCTAGACAAAGGTAACTATCAACCATGGAGATTTAGGGTCTCCAACTATCTTATGGGCAAGGGCCTTTGGGGGTTGATTAGTGGAAGTGAACCAAGACCTAGGTTGGATGAGAATCCAACCAATGACCAGAGAAGGGCCTTTAGGGAATGGAATGAAAGAGACAAGAGGGTTATCTTTATTCTTTCCCAACACATTAGCAATAGCATGATCGGCCATATCCAAGACCTGGATTCAAGCATGAAGGTATGGGAGACACTTGAAAGGCTTTATTCAACAAGCACCAAAGCAAGGAAGATCCAACTCAAGAATGAGCTCAACAACCTTAGGAAGAGCTCAGGGAGTAGCATAAATGACTACATACTTAAGGTCAAGGAGTTATCAGATGCATTGGGATCCATTGGAAGCCACGTAGACGATGACGATCTTGTGGCTTATACTCTCAATGGTTTGAGAGATGATGAGAAGTGGAAACCCTTTACCACTTCAGTTTATGTAAGGGATAATCTTCCCGATTTTGAGCAATTGGTTGCTCTCATGGTCACCGAAGAAATGAACATAGGTGGAAGTTCAACTAAAAGCAAAGATGCACAAGTTTTCTATGCAGGTAATCAAAGGGGCAAAGGAAGACAAGGACAAGGAAGGGGCAAAGGAAGGTTTGGAGGAAGGCAAGGCCACTCAAGAAATCAAGGACATGACCAAGGCACCTCATCACAAAGAGGGAGAGGAAGATCAAGAGGAAGAGGAGGACGACATCAACAAAACAGGAATCAAGATGGCGAAGGATGTTACATATGTGGCAAGTTTGGCCACTATGCTAGAGATTGCTACCAAGGAGGAAACCAAAGGAACTATAATCAAGGTTCTTCATACAAAGGCCAAGGTAATTATGCTTCTACAAGTTCAGAAAATGACAATCTCTTGATGATGCACATGAATGGGAATTCAAGCAAAGTAGATAACACTTGGTATATTGATAGTGGATGTAGCAACCATATGAGTTGCAATGCTTCTTGGTTTACTAATCTACATGTTCCCAAAGGTAAAGGACATGTAGAAACAGGTGATGATACAGCCCATGAGATCTCCCATGTTGGAGATGTAGCTTTGGATGACAAGGAGGAAGGAAGATGTCTCAAGGATGTCTTGCATGTACCTACCATCACAAAGAACTTGGTGTCCGTTGGGCAAATGGTTGAAAGAGGCTATCAAGTAAGGTTCAACAAAGGTGGATGCTTTGTGGAGAACCCTAAGCAAGGTTACAAGGTCATAGCAAGAGGAAAGAAGCAAGGGAGACTCTTCACTTTGGAGGTAAATTCTCATTCTACTCAACATGTCTACTTCACATATGGAAACAAGAGGATTTCGGAGTTGGACTTGTGGCACAAGAGGATAGGTCACATCAACATACAAAGAATGAAGGAAATGCAATTCAAGAGGCTGGTTGAAGGTCTTCCCAACTTCCAAGGACAAGGTATGAAGCATTTATGTGAATCTTGTCAACTAGGGAAGCAAGCGAGACTTCCATTCAAGAAGAGTGGCTACATAAGCCAACATCCATTGGAGTTGATACATACAGATGTGTGGGGGCCAACGAAAGAGCAATCCATTGGAGGTAACAAGTACTTTGTCACTTTTATAGATGATTGCACAAGGATGGTTTGGGTTTATTTCATAAAAAACAAATCAGATGTGTTTACATGTTTCAAAGCATTCAAGGCAATGGTAGAGAAGGAAACAGGTACATATATCAAGAAGCTAAGGTCCGATGGAGGGGGAGAATATTTCTCAAATGAGTTTTCTGATTTTTTAATGGATCAAGGCATCAAGAGGCAAGTAACATGCAGGTACACACCCCAACAAAATGGAGTAGCAGAGAGAAAGAATAGATACATTGCCGAGATCGCTAGAGCAATGCTTAATGAGATGAATGTACCTAACATGTTTTGGAGTGATGCAGCAAATACCGCCGTGTATCTAATGAATAGGGCTCCTACCTCAGGGATCCATGGCTTGACACCATATCAAGCCTATTATGGTAAGAAACCTGATCTTTCCCACTTGAAGATATTTGGATGTACTTGTTATGTACATGTGCCAAGTGAATTGAGGCACAAGCTACAACCAAAGGCAGAAAAGTGTGTGTTTCTAGGATATTCAAATGATCATAAAGGTTACAGGTGCTTCAACCCAAATACAAAGGACTTGAGGATATCAAGGGATGTAGCATTTGATGAGCTACTCCCTTGGTATAAGAAGTATGATTGTATGCAGGACTATGAAGAAGAAAAGCATGGACATGATGAAGAACAAATCGACCTAGAGCTAAGCGGCCCAAGGTGTTCCATCAATGAAGATAGTTCAAGCATGAACTCACCATGGAGGGGGAGACCTTCATCAAGCTATGAAGCACAATCAATCAACAAAGGCAAAGCAACATTGGTGGAGTTGGATGAAGAAGGTAATGAAGTTGAAGATGATGAAGGACACATGATGGAGAAAGAAGCCACGTCAAAGAAAGAGATCAAGTTCCCAAGGCAAAGGAGGTTTATTCCTCCAAAAGGTGAAGAAAGGAAGTCTTCTAGAGTTAAGTATCCAACTCAAAGGTTTACTTATGATTCATACATGGCAACACATTATGCATATATGAACAAAGTAGTAGAAGATCATGAGCCCGATTGCTATGAAGATGCAAGCAGGTACACCGAATGGAAAGAGGCAATGCAAGAAGAGATCGACGCACTTGAGGAAAATCAAACATGGACTCTAGTGCCCAAGAAGGAGAACATGAAGGTAATAGGTAATAAGTGGGTGTATAAAGTAAAGAGGAATTCAGATGGATCTATTTCTAGGTTCAAAGCAAGATTGGTGGCTAAGGGTTTTGCACAAACCTATGGAGTGGACTTTGAAGAGACATTCAGCCCCGTGGCAAAGATGAGCACCATTAGGACACTCATTGCAATGGCTGCTAGCAAAGGATGGAAGCTCTTCCAATTGGATATCAAGAATGCCTTTCTCAATGGAGACTTGGAAGAAGAGGTATACATGGAGCAACCACTAGGTTTTGTTCATAAAGAGTTTCCACATCATGTTTGTAGGTTGAAGAAGGCACTTTATGGCCTAAAGCAAGCTCCAAGGGCTTGGAACCAAAGATTGGTGGACTATTTGATCAAATGTGGTTACAATCAATGCAAGGCGGATCCATCTCTCTTCATCAAACAAAGAGGAGAACTTGTGGTCTACATGTGTGTGTATGTAGATGATCTTATCATTACAGGTAATGATACAAAGGGCATTGAGGAGATCAAGGCAAAGCTTGGAAAGGAGTTTAGGATCTCTGATCTTGGAGATCTTAGGTATTTTCTTGGCATTGAAGTTGTATACAAAGAAGAAGGTATTATGCTCATACAAAGGAAGTATATTCTAGACCTACTTGAGAGGTTTGGGATGCTACATTGCAAGCCTATTTCAAATCCCATGGAAGTTAATGTAAAGCTAAGCTCCATTGATGGAGAGCCATTAGAGGATGTAACTTTGTATCGATCTATTGTAGGCTCTTTCAATTATGCCACAATAACCAGGCCTGACATAGCATATGGAGTTGGAGTGTTATCACAATTTATGCATAGTCCAAGGACTACACACTTGCAAGCTGCAAGAAGAATGTTGCGATATCTCAAAGCCACTATAAATGAAGGATTGTTCTACTCATTTGATGATGATATGCAGGTCAAAGCTTATTCCGATGCCGATTGGGCCGGTTCGAAGGAAGATAGAAGGAGTACAAGTGGTTACCTAGTCATGCTAGGTAGCAAGATCATCTCATGGATTTCAAAGAAGCAACCCACGGTGGCATTATCTTCCACCGAGGCTGAGTATAGAGCTTTGGCTCAAGTCACATGTGAGCTAATGTGGATTAAGAAGTTATTTATGGAGCTTAATTTGCAGGTTGACACATATCCAATTTTTTGTGACAACATGAGTAGCATTCATCTAGCATCGAACCCTGTCTATCATGCTAGAACCAAGCATATTGAAGTGCACTATCACTTCATAAGGGAAAAGGTGATATCCAAGGAAGTTTCAGTACATCATATTGGTACTAAGGACCAAGTTGCGGACATGTTTACAAAGGCTTTGGATGGGATGAAGATTTCAAAATTCAAGCAATGCATCAACATGAAGGAGCTTGGATGAGGATGAAGAATTGAAGCTTGAGGGGGAGTGTTAAAAGTCAAGCTTCAAGCTAAAAATTCGTGGGGAATCTTTTATGGACATGTGGAGCAATCAAAGGAAGCCAAAAGCCACGAGATTCCATCAAGAAAAGTCACTCAACCACTCCCCAAGTCATCTCAACTAATTCCTCCAAGTTAGGAGGCTGATTTGGAAAGGTAGTTCCTAGATTTTAGGGGCACACCTCTCACTATAAAAGGAGCATGTATTCCGACTTCTTTTGGGCCATCTTCTTGGAGTTTTAGCTCATGTAAAGTGAGCACTAAGTGCTGGAGTTGTGATAAGCAAGCCCCTTGCTTAAGCAACCCCCTTGCTTGCTTGTTTGTTTTCTTTTAGTAGGCATATCTATGTGTGTGCGCAGGCAGTGTTGCAACTCTCTACCCCTGAGTTGTTAGCATTGGTTCTCCCTCATATGGTATCCATTTGATGTAATTCTTGTCTCATTGGATAGCTATAAGAGTCTATTTTATGCTTACCAATTCTCTGGAGCATTCTCTGAGTAAGCTGGGAGCAACATTCATTTTAGTGAAGTTGTGTGATTGATATCTCTCTCTTTGTGTAGGCTCTGTTGGAAATATTTTGCTCTCTGTTGTAAGGGCTGGTTCTCCTTCTCTATGTATCCATTTGCTATGATTTTGGTGTCATTGGGTAGCTATTAGTCCTCTAAAGTTGACATAAGTTTGAGATTCATTCTCTGTATAATCTCTGAGAAAAGTTTGCTGGAGTGAAGTGAGGTCTCTGCTTGACTAGCAGTTGTGAGCATTCAACTAGCTCATGTTGTAGACATTGTTTCTCTTTGTGTAAGCATCCATTTCAAGTGAAATTTGTTTTGTTGGAAAGCCCTTGGTGTCTACTACAGGTCTACAAAAGCTCACTGGAGTTCTCTGCATAAGCTCTGAGTAAGAGCATTTTTGGTGTGCAGAGGTCAAAGAAGGATACCTGTGGAGGTCATTCGCGCTTCATCGTTGCTTAGGGGTTGAGATACTTCCCCCATCATATCATTACTCTACCTGCATTGGTCAAGGATCCTAGATGGGTCAAGGACCAGAGCTCTAGGGAGCCGACCCTAGCACGAGTCTTAAAGGTTATTCCATCTCCTCAAATTGACCATATTAGGTGTGTTTGGACATTAGAGAATACTCTTGATGTGCATAAGGGCAAGGGCTATTCAAGGTTCGGAGGTGAGTGGATGGTAGCTAATTGGGATCATATATGCATACACACTTTGATGAATAGAGAAGGATTTGAGTTGCTAGGTTTGAATCCTTGATCTTGAAGGTATGTAACCAACCTGTAATTCCAAGCTCTAGGAGCTTGTTTCAATCATGCAATGCTTTTTTAAGTTTTCAAACACAAAAATCTTGATTAGGGTTTTCAAAGCTTGGAGGTTATGACATGTATACCTCTTCACTTATCCAACCATTTAGAAATGCATTTTTTACATCAAGTTGGAGGAGTCTCCAATTTCTTGCAACAACTACACTTATCAATGTTCTGATTGTAGTCATCTTTGCAACTAGTGAGAATGTTTCATCATAGTCTATACCATGATTTTGTGAGCATCCTTTGGAAAATAATCTTGCCTTGTATCCGCAAACTGATTCATCTGAGTTTCATTTAACTTTATATACCCATCTGCAACCAATTACCTTTTGATTGGATGACATTGGAATCAAATCCCAAGTGTCCATCTCCTTCAATGCATCTATTTCTTCTTTCATGGACTTTTTCCATTTAGGGTTACCCTTTGCCTCCTCATAGGTTGAGGGTTCTTCTGAAATTGAGTCTTTTGCCAGGTAAATTGAATGCTTTGTAACAAATGTGGAATCATATCCATACCTTTTTGGTTGTTTCTTTTCTCTTCTTGATCTTCTAGGAGCTTGCTTAGAGCATTCTCCACACTCGTGCATCTTTGCTTTGCCTCTTGAATTCCATAACTTCTAATCCTTTTCCATTTCATCTTGGTCATCATCTGTATCACTTCTTGGATCTTGGACCTGTGTATCAAGATTGCTTCCTAATTGATGAGAATGATCAAGATCATATGGTAGAGTTACCTTTTTTTTGTCTTCATCATACCAAGACCTTTGTTCTTCAAACATAACATCTCTACTTGTAATGAATCACTTGGTTGAAGGTTTATAGAACCTATAATCCATCCAAGTAGATTCATACCCAATAAACACTACCTTTGATGCCCTTTCATCTAGCTTACCTCTTATTTGTGATGGTACATGAACATAAGCTAAACAAACAAACACCTTGCAATGTCCAACACTAGGTTTTCTTCCATGCCATGATTCATAAGGAGTCATACCTGTTGGACTTAGACATTAGTGGAAGCTCGCAAACAACACAAGGAAGAAGAAGAAGCTTGGAGCACAACACACAATATTGAATGTATTAACAGAGAATGTACAAAGATGAGTAGCCCATTAGGGTTATAGGCATATATACAAGCCGAGGGGAAAAAACACCGGGGGAGCCACTTACACTCAATAGTCGTTCTGAAAGCTGCCCCATACTCAGCCTCACAACTGGAAGTGGCCACAGTAGGCTGCTTCTTGCTCAACCAAGATATACATGAGCTACCAAGCATGAAGCAAAATCCACTAGTGGACACAAGTTTCATAGCAATCAGCCCAATCAGAGTCACAAAAAGCATGCAAATCTGGCGGTAGTGATCCCCCCTTGGGATAAAACAACCCAAGTAGCCGAGTACCACTCAAGTAGTGAAAGATGCGCTTAACCGCCTCCCAATGCTTGACTCCTTGGCAATGCATAAACCTGCTCATCTTTGAGACATCAAACTGAATATCTGGTTGAGTAATGCATAAGTAAAAAAAGCATCCAACAAAACATACACTTCTTCATGCAAGTCACCATTCAAAAATGTTGTTTTAATGTCCAATTGATGTACATTCCAACCATGATGTGTTGCAAGTGCACAGATGCTACGAACAATAGTCATTCGGCATGTAGGTGCAAAGGTTTCATCAAAATCAATGCCTCTTTCCTGCGCATAACCCTTTGCAACAAGTCGAGCCTTATACCTATCAACTGTTCCATCATGCTTATGCTTCAGCTTGTAGACCCACTTAGTTCCAATGGCCTTCTTGCGAGGAGGCAAGTCACATAAAGACCAAGTACCATTCTTCATTATAGCATCATATTCAGATTGCATAGCAGCCATCCAATTTCTTGAATTTTGTGATCATCCAATGAAATAGGCTCATTCTCATCACAGAGACTAGGTGCAGCTATAGCATAGCAATCGGATACAAAAGAGGCACTATGAGAGCCTGAGCGAGTACGATATGACACAGGTGCATCTAATTTGCTGTCACACAAAGTCTGCACCAAGCATTTTGGCATAGTTTTTGCCTCCTCAATATCAGCTCTCTCATCAACAAGTTCATCATGTAAATCTGCATCAAAAATGGGATTATCTGCATCATTACATGAGACTTGCAAAGGCTGAGAAGTTGCCTCATTAGGACTAGCACTAGATTGTCCACTTGTAAAAAGAGGCAGCAAAGTATCATACATGTCTTTGGAACTAATAGATGTCTCCTTCGTACATGAAAGGAATGACTGAGTAGCATCTTCCACAAAAACAACATCACGGCTAACCAGAATGCATTTAGTCTGTGGATGATACACACGATAGCCTTTACTTTCAGAACTATACCCAACAAAAATACATTTTACTGCTTTATCATCCATTTTTTGACGATGTTGTTCAGGTACTAATGCATATGCCAAACAACCAAAAAACACGTAGATGAGCAACAAATGACTTGCGATCATGCCAAGCCTCATATGGAGTGATAGAGTGCAGCACTTTAGTGGGACACCTGTTAAGTACATATGCTGCACACATAACAACCTCAAGCCAGAAACTATGTGGTAAAGCCCGACTGTTGACCATACACCTTGCCATCTCCATGAGTGACCTGTTCTTTCGTTCAGCAACTCCATTCTGTTGAGGTGTATACGACACTGTTCACATGTGTTTTATCCCACATTTAGCCAGAAATGCATTAAAATCGGAAGACATATATTTCCCCCCTCAATCAGAACGGAGGGTGCCCATTTTACATGCTGAGAGATTTTTAGCGAAAACCAAAAACTTTTTGAAGCACATGAACACTTCGGACTTTGCTTTCAATGGATATACCCATGCATGCATGGAATAATCATCAATGAAAGTCATGAAGTAAAGATAATTTCCAAAAGAGGATCTCTGCATAGGACCACATACATCACTATGAACAAGGTGCAATTTCTGAGTAGCCCGAACTGAACCATTTTTGGAAATGAGGAACACTGCATTTTGCCCAAAGTACATCCTTCAAATACATGTTTACCGGGTGCCTTAAGTTTGGGCAAAGAGGACACCATTTCAGATTTCTACAGGCATAGCAAACTAACAAAGTTCATATGACCAAAGCATACATGCCAAAGCTTTGCATCTAAAATAGCTTGAGAATCATGTACTGCACATGCCAAATCACCATTTGACAAATCATGAACTGTTCATCTATCATCAACAAATTTCACAACCAAGAAAATCTTGGCTAATGCAGAAACTGATAACAGATTCTTCTTGATTTGGCAGAAATAAAGCATCTGACAAAGTGAAAGAACTACCATCACCAATAGTCAGAATGATCTTACCAACTCCCATCATAGGATAAGAGGAGTTGTTGCATGTGATAGTACTCCTTGTAGGGGAAGGCTCGAGTGAACTGAAGAAATTGCACTGCGAGGTGATATGTTTGGTCGCCCCACTATCAAAGTACCAAACATCTGAGTCTACTACAGACATGCACTGCTCATGAGAAGATGGTTCAAAAATGCAAACAATAGTAAATGTCCATTCTTCTTCCTCCACAAGATTAGCATACTCTATTTTTGGTGTAGAGGCCTCTACACAAGATTAGCATACTCTATTTTTGGTGTAGAGGCCTCTTTCTTTTTTGCCTCTTTAGCAGCCAATTTTGGACAGTTCTTCATGATATGATCATTTCCTTTACAGTACTTGCAAAACAGTTTTTTCTTTTCTGATTTCTTTTCATCTTTGTCTTCCCTCTTCGATTATGAAAAATTAGCAGATTTCTGCTTACTAGTTGAAGAGCTCCATTTTCCTTTGCCCTTCTGACTAGCGAGGAAAGCTTGATCTGCAACACACATAATGGACCTATTCTCTCTGGATTGATCTTTGTGCAAGAGAACAGAGACTAACTCCTCAAATGACAAGGCATTTGGATTGCCTTTCATCATCAAACGAAGAGTAGAAGCAAAAATCTGATATGAATCAGGAAGACCATTTAGAACGGTTTGCACAAGTGAGCTATCTGGTATAACCTCATCAACAGAAATTAATTGTTCCTTCAAGTCTTTGATATTTGTTAGAAAACTATCCATAGAATCACCTTCATTCATGTGCTCACTCGTCAACTATTTTTAGAGGTAAGCAACACGAGCCTCATTCCTAGCTTGGTACAATGTGGTAAGTGTATCCCAAGCATCCTTAGCTATTCTACAAGAGCGAATGTGAGGAATAATGGCACGTTTGATAGAAAAAGCTATCAATGCATGTGCTTGGGCATCTCTGCCATCCCAACAAATGTACTCTATAGTAGGTGCAGCAGAAACCACAACAGGAATAGGAATTTGAAGAATATCATCATCTTCGACACCTTCTGCATCAGCTTCAGTACCTGCAGTTGTAACAGTTATAGGTGTGATAGGACGTTTTCCAACACCTTGCATAATGTTCCCTAGCCCTTTTGCAACCAATACATGTCGCATCATATAAGCCCATAACGGGTAGTTGGTACCATCCAACTTATCCTCAATAGCCAACATACAGGATACATCACTGCTTTCAGCCATTATCGATGACTAAAATACCTTGATGCAAAAAATTGACTATATCTAAAAAAGTTGAACAGAACTGCCTAGAAAAATTCTACTAAACCTGTAGCAGACTTTGAGATGCTTAAAATAGCGAACCAAAACTGGTATATATCTTTAGCACAAAAAGATGAAATATCCTACACAAGCGCTATGATAGTGCATTCAAAGGCCAAAACGAGATCATCTCAGAAACATGCTGAGTATGCTCACCAAAATTTGTGCGATTTTGAGACCGCAATCGGAGAGGTGTCAACGATGCCCTAGATGAAGCTACAACCTGCTTTGATACCGATTGTTGGAGTTAGACGTCTGTGGAAGCACACGAACAACACAAGGAAGAAGAAGTAGCTTGGAGCACAATACAGAATACTGAATGTATTACTAGAGAAAGTACAAAGACGAGTAGCCCATTAGGGTTATAGGCATATATACAAGTCGGGGGAAAAAACCTCCTAAAGAGGGAAAAAAGTGCCTCGACAGCCCTAGTGTGTTCACACACACATCACTACCTAAATATATCAACAATACCTTGGAGTGATTTGGATGGTAGTCTATTGACAAGGTACACAATAGTTGAAATAGCCTCTGCCCATAGATAATGTGGCAACCTCTTCTCTTCAAGCATTGTTATGGCTGATCCAACCAATGTCTTGTTTCTTCTCACTGCCATTCCATTTAGTTGAGGAGAGTACTTGGTATTCACTTCCCGTTTGATACCTTTATCCTACAAGAACTCATCAAACTCTTTGGAGAAGCATTCTCCCACTCCATTGGATCTGAGCTTCTTGAGTGATCTACCTATATGATTCTATACATGTGCTAGATACTTTTTGAAGCAATCATACACTTCATTCTTAATCTTGATAAAGTGTAGAATAGTCCATCTACTACGTTCATCAATAAATGAGACATAATACCTTGATCCTGCCAATGAAGGTTCTTGACTTGGTCCCCATACATCTTTATGTACTAAGTCCAATAAGTTGTTGTGAATGTAGCCTTTGCGGTGAATGGTTGTCTTTGTGCCTTCCGAATATGACATGCATCACATCTATTAATCATGTGTTGCTTTGATATGTTTGGGAGTCCTAGAACACTTTGATCCTTGCATATATCCTTCAAGGTTCTTTCATTCACATGAGCAAGTCTCTTATGCCACACTTCAAGCTCACTTAGGGTTTGAGACCCAAAAGTGAATAGAGCTATGTTCTTTTTAGTTTCTCCTACTTCAAAAGTAAAGAGCATACCATGCTTCTCACCTCTGGCTATCTTCTTGAAGCCTGGACATGGATCTTCCATAAAAGTTCCATGTTGGTTGAACCTAACTTGCAAGCCTTTTTCAACTATTTGGCCTACACTTATTAGGTTTTTAATGATAGTGGGTATGTAGAGAACCTTACTTAGAATGTTTGTCCTACCATTCGAAGCTTTTACATTACCAATCTTCTCCGCATTGTGCTTTGCGTCATCCCCTATTTGAACTTCATGTCTATGCTTTGGACTTTCCAAATCAGATAGAAGAGCAATGTTGCTTGCAACATGATTTGAATATCCAGAATCTATGTAGAACAAATGATCATCTTCTTTACCTTCTTTGTGGCTTAGATTCATTAGAAGAAATGAGTCTTCATGTGCTTGATCTTCAAAATAATTGTTTTATTCCCTTCTATTATGGCCTTTATTGTTATTGTTGAAGTTGTGTCCACCTCTACCTCTATTGCTTCCATATCCACCTCTTCCAGTTCCTTTCTAGGTCTTCCCATTAAACCAACTTTTTTGAGTGGTGTGGTTGGTCTTATCACATATGGCACAAGGTTGAACATTATGACCTTTGGTTTTGTCATGCTTTGGTCCTTTTTTCTTCCCTTTCCACTTGCTCTTGCTTGTGAAGTTGGCTTGGGAAATCTCCTCTCTATCTTCTTACTTCTTCTTGCCTTTCAACTTCTTGTCCTTCTTATCTACATATAGAGCTCTAGTTGAATTACCATGATAGGATTTACCTTCCTTTGTGCTATTGTTGGCCTCTTCATTGAAGAGTTGTCCAAGAAAGATGTTGAAGTCTGGAGTTTGCACATCCATGATGAGATCATCAGCCGTGGTGAAGGATTGCCATTTCTTATCACTTCAAATCCCATTGAGAATTCACCTCATGATAGCCTCTTCTTCAATCAATTCTCCAATGGATGCTAACTAATCCGCAACCTCCTTGACCTTGGTAACAAACTCTATGATGGTTTTTTTAGGTGTCTTCTTCATTTGGTTGAACTCGTTCCAAAGATGATTCTTTCTCGCTTTGGTACTAGCAGAAAAGAAAGTCTCTAGGGCATCCCAAGTCTCTTGAGATGTCTTGCATCCTCTAATATGGGGTAATAGAAAGTGAGAGATAGATTTTAGTATGTACGGCCTTGCATGAGCATCCCTTGCACAACAAAGTGTGAGCTTATCTGTCTCCTCTTGTGTAGGTCCTCCTTTGGATCTTGAAATAGGCATAGCTTCATCACCTGCCACAATTCCATAAAGATTTCTACCTTGCAAATAGGCATCCATTATGATTTTCCAAGCCACATAGTTGTGTCGATCAAGCTTCTCAATAATTGAGGGAAAGCCATCACCCATCTTGATCTAGCTCTGATACCACTAAAAGAACTTCGAGAAGCTTGTAGGAGGTAGAAAAGTGAGTTGTGAAGTGACAAAGTTCAGTCTAGCCAACCGGTATAAGATCAATCCTTGAGCTTATGGAGACTCAAATAAACCTTCAGTCTTCATTGCCAAAATGCTGCAATAATGTGTCAATATATTTCGTTTGACATAAAGCCATTGTTAGAGTATGATCAATGTCTACCCCTCATGATTGTATGCACATTTTGTAAGGCCCCCTTTATGAGGAGAAGCCAAGCGTGCATTACCCAATTGATGGGAATCCCAACTTGAATGTTGGATGAAGGTCATATTGGACCATGTAAGATATTATAAGGAAAGGGAGTTACCAGGGTCCCCAATTGTGGGGTCCGGGGCAGCGGTGAGCAGCCCCGGCTGGGGGGTCCAAGGGGGCCAGCGGGCCCCCTGGTGGGGGTCCGGGGGCAGCGCCCCCGGCGCGACGGTAAAGGGAATATTCCATGGAATATTCCCTGTCGGAGTCAGAAATCATTTATATTTGTTAGGTCGGTTCAACCAGTCTAAGCCGTGTATGGCAATTACGCGGGCGGTGGCCGCCCACGCTCTACCGCCCATGTATAGCCGTCCATGGCAGGCCACCCATGATCCTATATATACATGACTTCTGCACTACCTAAGACATTGAGTTGAGCCAGCATACCTCTACCTTGTATCTCCCTATCTAGAGTTGTCTAGATCACCATTTAAGCTCTACCTTGAGAGCGCACGGGTGGACAACGCCATCATCTTTGTACTTGCTGCTAGTAGAAAATTGTTGAGATTCTCCTATATCTGTTATCTTCTCTGCTATTGCTCCTGTGTTATATTGCGTAACTATTGTCTTACATGGTATCAGAGCTGTAAGGTTCGAATAGCTTGAGAAGTATCATTATTTTAGCCTACTAGCAGACTAGAATATCAGTAGATTATTCTAGTGATTACATGATGGCTTCATCGTCGAACACTAGTCTTGGTGCTTCACCTAATGTTAATGCTGCACCTATTCGAATTCGTCCACCTGCATTCACTGAAGGGAAGCTGGATGGAACCAACTATACACTCTGGAAGTTCAAAATTTCTGCAATTTTGGACTCCTATGAATTACTTGACACTATCATGGGACCGATGGGATTGGATCCAGAGCCTATACCAGTTGAAGATCCAGCAAATTCAAGATTGATGATTCAGCCAGATCCAGATCTTCTACGAGCTTGGAAGAGGCGGAATGCTGATGCATTATGTGCGATTGTCACTAGTGTAAGTGATTCTGTGCTTACTTTAGTTCAACATACTACTAAAGCACATGAGGCTTGGGGCATATTGGCTCGACAATATGAGACCAAGAACCACACTAGGATACAGAATTTAGAAAATCAGTTGGCAAATGAAAAGCATTCTGATTCTGAAAAGGCTGAAGATTTTATCAAACGGATAAAGCATCTTCAAGATCAATTGGCTGCAGTTGGTGTTGTTATAACACCAGAAGAGCTAGCTCGAAGATCTGTACGTGTTCTTCCAGCAAAGTATGATGGATTAGTAACAGCCCTTAACACTCAGGTAAGGCCAACTCCTCTTACATTTGAAGAGTTTTGTGCCATGCTTTTAGAAGAAGAGATGCGGCTGAAGAATCGGCAAAGTACAACTGATGCTGCATTCTAAGCAAATGCAAAAGGTAAAGGCTCTTCAGAGGGATCAAAGAAGAAGCCAAAGAAGAAAAAGTTCACAGGAAGTTGCTTCTATTGTGAAAAGAAAGGCCATGCCATCAAGGATTGCAGAAAGAAGCAAGCTGATGAACGGAATGGGACTGTAAAATCATCATGGAAGAACAAAGAGTCTGCAAACAACACAGAGCTGGAACTTTGGGTAGCTATTGAAGAGGTATGTTCATCTGCTCAAGCTCGTGTTGATGAGCCATGGATTTTAGATAGTGGAGCTTCTCGCCATATGACTAGTAAAAAGGATTGGTATGGTTCCCTAGTGCCTCTGCGGGAATCCATCAATGTAGTGGTGGGAAACGACTCCAAGTGTCCAGCTGAAGGAACTGGAACCATCTCTTTTATCACTTCTCCAGGTGTTGAGAAAAAGTTATCCGATGTTCTCTATGTACCTACACTCAAAAGAAATTTGTTGTCAGTTTCTGCAATAACAGATCGTGGACTCGAAGTTCACTTCAATAAGAGTGGTGCGGAAATCATGGATTCATCAGGTAATGTTGTAGGTAAAGGCACACGACGGGATAACTTGTATGAGTTAAGTGCTTTAACTGCTACAGAAGATAAAGATGTAAGCAGGTTATGGCACCAACGATTTGGGCATCTCGGATTTGCAGTTTTGAAGGAGATGCAACGAACAGGGATGGTTGCTCATTTGCCTGCATTTTTCAGAGTTGCAGGAACCTTGTGAAGCTTGTATGATGGGCAAGCAACAACGAAAGGCATTTCCAAGAGAGACCAGCAATCGATCTCAAGCTCCTCTAGAGTTGGTACATGCTGATCTCTGCGGTAAAATGTCTACACCTGCTTTAGGAGGATCTTTCTACTTCTTGCTGTTAGTCGACGATTATAGTAGAAAGATGTGGGTTTATTTCATTCGAGAGAAGGCTGATGCTTTTGAAAAATTTAAAGCGTGGCATAAGTATGTAGAAAGTGAATCAGGAAGGAAACTGAAGAAATTTAGAACAGATAGAGGAGGTGAATTCTTGTCAACAGAATTCAACAATTACTGTAAGGAGCATGGTGTGAAAAGGCAACTTACCACAGCTCATACACCTCAACAAAATGGCGTTGTTGAGCGGAGGAACAGGACAGTAGTTGAAATGGCTCGTTGTATGTTAAAGGCTCAAGACATGCCTGATTCATTCTGGGCAGAAGCAGTCAATACAGCAGTCTACATCCTCAATCGAAGCTACACAAAAGCTCTGAAGGGGATGACTCCTCAAGAAGCATATTCTGGTAAAAAGCCTTCAGTTTTGCATTTCAGAATTTTTGGTTGTTTCTGTTATGCACATATTCCTGATTCAACAAGATCAAAGTTGGATTCAAAAAGCAAAAAGTGTGTCTTCCTAGGATATAGTGAAGAGTCTAAAGCATACAGGTTATGGGATCCTGAGGCAAGGAAGATTTTTGTCAGCCGAGATGTGGTGTTTGATGAATGACCACACTTAGTAGAAGATAAAGGTAAATCTACTATCTCATCAAACGGAGAAATATCTCACCTTGTGCCTATCAAAAGACAGGTTAAAGTTGAGGAGGAGGAAACATCTGATGGAGAAATTTCCTCAATAAAAAGCCAACCAATTGTAGCTGCACAGCGTAAGCCACTACCGAAGTGGGCACAACAGCTCTTTGATGATCACAATCCACATGTAGATGCACCAGAATCATCATCGGATGGATTACGAAGATCAAAGAGAATAGAGGAGCAAAGAAGAGCCTCAGAACACATTGTTAGCATGGCTCTAATGGCAGATATCATGGGTTCGATAAAGGAACCTACCACCATTGAAGAAGCCATTGATGATCCAGATTGGAGAGCGGCAATGCAGTCTGAGTATGATAGTATACTCAAAAATGATACATGGGATCTAGTCGACTTGCCGCCAAAGAAGAAGGTAATAGGTACTAAATGGATTTGGAAAGCTAAGTATAAAGCTGATGCAACATTAGAAAAGTATAAGGCACGATTAGTTGCACAGGGTTTTTCACAGATTGAAGGATTTGATGTTCAAGAAACTTTTGCACCAACAGCACGCATGACAACTATTCGGACGGTACTTGCAGTAGCTGCACAAAAGTCTTGGCCTATTTTCCAGATGGATGTCAAATCTGCATTTTTGAATGGTCACCTCAAGGAGGAGGTATATGTATCTCAACCACCAGGTTTTGAGGTGCCCAATTCAGAAAATAAAGTTTGCAGGTTGAAGAAAGCTTTGTATGGACTTAAGCAAGCTCCACGGGCTTGGTACCAACGAATTGATCATTTTTTCAAAAATATGGGTTTTGAAAGAAGTACTTCTGATGCTAACTTGTATGTAACGAAAAGGGATAGCAAGCTAGTTGTTGTCATTGTATATGTAGATGATTTGATCATTACAGGAGATCATCAGGAACTCATCAATCAAACTCGGATCAGCTTGGGAACTGAGTTTGAAATGACAGACTTAGGTCTACTCCATTTTTGTCTGGGAATTGAAGTATGGCAAAGGAAGGATGGCATTTTCATCTCACAACAAAAATATTCCAAAGAAATTCTCAAGGCATTTGGAATGATGGACTGCAAACCAACTAGCACACCTATGGAGGTAAATCATAAGCTATCTATGGATGATAACATGCCTGATGTAGATGCTAAGAAGTATAGGAAGCTCGTTGGAAGTCTTATTTTTCTGTGCAACACTAGACCAGACATTTGCTATGCTGTTGGAGTGTTAAGCAGGTTTTCCAACAAACCTAAGGAGAGTCACTGGAATGCTGGAATGCGAATTCTAAGGTACATTGCAGGAACCTTGGATTTTGGTATTTTGTATACCACAGGTGATACACTCCAAGGATATTGTGATTCAGATTGGGCTGGAGATTGTGATTCTAGAAAATCAGTTTCTGGATATTGTTTCTCACTTGGTTCAGGAATATTTTCTTGGGTAAGTAGGAAGCAACCAACTCTCGCACTCTCCTCCACTGAAGCAGAGTACAAAGCAGCTTGTTTTGCTTCTTGTGAGGCAGTCTGGTTAAGGAGAATTCTTGCAGATATAGGCTTTCCATCAAATATGCCAATTGTACTCAAGTGTGATAATCAAAGTTGTATGGCTATTGCAAAGAACCCAGTATTTCATGCTCGCACCAAGCACATAGAAGTACAGTACCATTACATTCGTGAGCTAATTGAAGATGAAATTGTGGAGCTAGAATATTGCCCAACAGAGGCAAATTGTGCTGACATATTCACTAAAGCACTTGGAAGAGAGCAGCTCAACAAGCATCTTCAACAGATGGGCATAGGACCGAGACCTACTTGATTTATCATCGGTAAACATTGAGGGGGGGTGTTAGAGTATGATCAATGTCTACCCCTCATGATTGTATGCACATTTTGTAAGGCCCCCTTTATGAGGAGAAGCCAAGCGTGCATTACCCAATTGATGGGAATCCCAACTTGAATGTTGGATGAAGGTCATATTGGACCATGTAAGATATTATAAGGAAAGGGAGTTACCAGGGTCCCCAATTGTGGGGTCCGGGGCAGCGGTGAGCAGCCCCGGCTGGGGGGTCCAAGGGGGCCAGCGGGCCCCCTGGTGGGGGTCCGGGGGCAGCGCCCCCGGCGCGACGGTAAAGGGAATATTCCATGGAATATTCCCTGTCGGAGTCAGAAATCATTTATATTTGTTAGGTCGGTTCAACCAGTCTAAGCCGTGTATGGCAATTACGCGGGCGGTGGCCGCCCACGCTCTACCGCCCATGTATAGCCGTCCATGGCAGGCCACCCATGATCCTATATATACATGACTTCTGCACTACCTAAGACATTGAGTTGAGCCAGCATACCTCTACCTTGTATCTCCCTATCTAGAGTTGTCTAGATCACCATTTAAGCTCTACCTTGAGAGCGCACGGGTGGACAACGCCATCATCTTTGTACTTGCTGCTAGTAGAAAATTGTTGAGATTCTCCTATATCTGTTATCTTCTCTGCTATTGCTCCTGTGTTATATTGCATAACTATTGTCTTACAGCCATTCCACCATCAACATGCATAAATTGAATGCCCAAATAATTGTTGAAGATAAATGTACAAGCTCATTTTCATATGAGCTATGCTTGGATAAATTTACCAAATATAAAGATAAAGGAAAAGAAGAAGAAAAAAAGGAAAAAAATAAAAGAAAAAAGTCTAGTTAAAATTCATGATGAGTAAGAGATACAATATCTTGCCTTGTAGTTAGTGGCATGTAGTGGGAAAGTGGTGAGTTAAGAAGGAGGTGCAAACTTCTTCACATGCTCATTGGTTATAAAAGTGAAGTGGGAGCATGTTAAAAAGAAGGAGAGAAAGAGGCAAGAGCTCCCAGTAGTCGGATCTGGCCATTTTGTCATTTTTTCTTCCCTTAGACTCCTTTCAGTTGCATGTTAGTTTGTATAGAGCTCTGTTGTGGAGCTCATATCTCAGTGTGTATGTAACCATTTCTTGCGTTTAAACACTCATTAGAAAGCTTATCTTGTGTTTTTTTTTTGCATATCAAATATCTCCCTCAACGCTTATATATTCTGTGAGATATCAGTGAAAGAGTGGAGTCCAATTGTTTAGTATACATATGTAGACAGGTAGTCTATTTTGGTTGGTTATGTTTCCCAACCAAAACATATCCAAATTGCTTGATCTTTGTCTTGTTGGAAAGCTTCTGGCATTTACTTTTAGTGTCTAGAATATCTCATTTAGAAAAATTATATTCTTGGAGATATCTGTCCGAGAGTGAAGTCCAATTTTACAATGTACTTATGTGTGCACGTGGTCTACTTTGGTCAGTTGAGTTTCCTGACCAAAACGCATCCAAATTACTTGTTTTTTAGCTTCTTGGAATGCTATTTGTGTCTACTTTCTTTGTACCAAATATCTTTCTCAAAGGATATATATTCAGAGAGTCATCAGTCCGAGAGTGAAGCTCAGTTCTTTACCATACTTATGTGGACGAGTAGTTCATCTTTGTTAGTTGCATTTTGTAATCAAAACTTGTCCGAATCAAGTTATTTATAGCTTGTTAGAAAGCTCTCTCTGCCTACTTTGATTGACTAAAGGCTCAAGTCCATTTGACTTTTGTATTGAGAGCAGCAAGCTATCTAAGGTGCATGTGTTTGTCCAAGTGTTGGACATACAAGGTTTCACTACACATTTCCATTGCACATAGGAGAACTCATTCTCCAGAGTTGGTATCAGAGCAAACTTGGTATTCTCCAGAGTTGGTATCAGAGCAAACTTGGTGCTGAAGCTTCACCAACAGAGCTGGAGATAAAGCAAAGCAAAAGAGGAGCTATAAAACAAGGAGGAGCTTCACAAAGGCAAGAGCAAAGGACAATATAACTATTTGAGGTAACTCTCAAAGTCTTTGATACTCTTCAATGGCTAACTTGGGTCAACAAGTAGAGAAGTTGGATAAAGATAACTATCCCGTGTGGAAGTTTAGAATGACCAACTACCTAATGGGCAAAGGCTTATGGTGTATTGTGAGCGGCGATGATGCTCAACCTCAAATCAATCAAGCTATGGCCATCGAAGTCCAAAGGAGGCAAGCAAAAGAATGGGAAGATAGGAATAGGAGAGTCATGTTCCTCATTTTGCAAGTCATTACTAATGCCATGGTAGGGCATATTCAACATCTAGAGAGAGCTAAATATGCTTGGGAAGCTCTTGAAAGGATGTCTTCAACAAATACCAAAGCTAGGAAACTTCAACTCAAGAATGAGTTGAACACAATCAAGAAAAGTTCGAGTTAATCCATAGCTGAGTATACTTAGAAGATTAAGGAGCTAAGCGATGTTTTAGCTTCTATTGGCACAATGGTTGAAGACGAAGATCTTGTGTAGTATACTCTCAATGGATTGAGAGAAGATGAAAGATGGAAGCCTTTTATAACTTCCATTAACTTGAAAGATGCATATCTAGGTTTTGAACAACTAATCCCTCATCTTGTCACAGAAGAGCTTAGCTTTGGTGGTCCCAAAGGAATGCATAGCCACAACCAAATGTGATATGCAGGTCGAGGTAAAGGAAGAAACTCAAGAGCAGGCTCAAGAGGAAAAGGAAGAGGTCACAACAACTACAACTACAATCAAAACAATTCGGAAGACAAAAAGGATGCATCAAATGCCAACACACAAGGAAGAGGTCGATGTAGAAATAGAGGAAGAGGCCGAGGCTCCTACAATTCTCATAAAGGTATAACATGCTATCATTGTGGTAAAGTAGGACACTATGCTAGTGATCGTTGGCTGAAGAATGGAAGACCAAATGGAGGCAATCAAAGGAACCAAAGCAACTATGCAAGCACCTCAAGTGAAGGAAGCAAGGACACACTACTTGCAATGAGACATGAGTATAGAAGCTCTTGTGAAGATGACAAAAAATGGTACATTGATTCAGGTTGTAGTAACCATATGTCATGCCAAGGAAGTTTGCTTTCACTAATCTACAGGTACCAAGTGGAAAAGGATGTGTTGAAATAGGTGATGATACTCAACGCATGATTGCACATATTGGAGATATAAGGCTTGGAGATACAAGTAGAGCAAAGGTACAATCTAATGTTCTTCATGTTCCTACAATTTCAAAGAACTTGATTTCAGTAAGACAAATGGTAGAGAAGGGTTACCATGTCATATTCAATGAGAATGGGTGCTTGATAAAGAATCCAAAGGAAGGCTTCAAGGTCATTGCTTGAGGTAGAAGAGAAGGAAGGATGTTCACTTTGGACGTCCAACATCCACATGGAAAGGTCATGTACATTCAATGTGAGAACAAGAAGATTTCAGAGCTGGACTTATGGCACAAAAGAATAGGACACATCAACATTTCGAAGCTGAAGGACATGAGCAAACATGAAGTGGTAAGAGGTCTTCCAAAATTTAATAGCATTGGACTACATGAGTTATGTGAAGCTTGTCAACTAGGAAAGCAAACGAGGCAGCCATTCAAGAGGAGCAATTATGTGGCCCCAAATGTGTTAGGCGATACGTACGGATGTATGGGGACAAACCCAAGAAGCATCAATGGCTGGTAATAGATTTTTTGTCACCTTCATTGATGATCACTCAAGAAATGTATGGCTGTTTTGTATGAAGCAAAAATCAGAGGTGTTTTCTATATTCAAAAGATTCAAAGTTGAAGTTGAAAAAGAAACAGGAAGGTCTATCAAAACCTTAAGGTCTGATGGTGGAGGAGAATACTTCTCCAAAGAATTTTCAGATTTTCTACGAGAGAATGGGATCAAAAGGAAGTTCACTTGTAGGTATACACCACAACAAAATGGAGTAGGTGAGAGGAAAAATAGGCAAATTTTTGAAATTGCAAGATGCATGCTCAACGAGATGAAGGTACCATTGTACTATTGGGCAGAAGCTACCACAACTGCCATTTACTTGATGAATAGGTGCACAACATCGGGAATACATCACTTGACTCCAGAGGAGGTATATTCCGGTAAGAAACCTGATCTTACACACCTCAAAGTGTTTGGATGTGTTTGCTTTGTTCACATCCCACAAGAAGTTAGAACAAAGATGGAATGAAGGTAAAAAAAATGCATCTTCATTGGCTACTCGACGAAGCAAAAAGGATACAAGTGTTACAACCCTAGAACAAAGGAATTAAGAGTCTTGCGAGATGTGGTCTTTGATGAACTAAGGCCATGGTATGAAGATAAAGAAAAGGAAAAGATTCTTGAAGAAGATTGTGATGATTATGCAGGAACAAATCAAAGAGAAGTTCAACAATCAAGCACAAAGCTTTCAGGTCCAGAGGCATCTACATCAAATGAAGAATGTTCAACATGGAGGGGGAGTCATTCTGTGTCTCCAAATTCAGCTCGTAGTAGAATCGAAGAAGCAAGTGCTACTCCAAATAGGGAGATAGATGCAAGTGAAGAAGAATATGAAGAGGTAATCACTCCCATGGTAAAGCTAAATAGGTTAAAGAAGCAACTTTCTAAAGGCAATGAAAGAAGATCTTCAATGACAAGGTATCCAACTCAAAGGTTGAGTTATGATAGTTTTATGGCGACACATTTTGCATAATGATGCAAGTTATCAAAGACAAAGAGCGTGAGACATATGAAGAAGCTTGCACACAAAAGGAATGGAAACAAGTTATGAAAGAGGAGATCAAAGCTCTCAAAGGTAATCACACATGGGAGTTAGTGCCAAAGAAAGAAGGTATGAAGATTTTTTCGAACAAATGGGTGTTTAAACTAAAGAGGAATACTGATGGTTCACTAGCTAGATATAAAGCTCGATTAGTTGCCAAAGGATTTAAACAAACACAAGGCATAGATTATGATGAAGTTTGCCGTCTTGCAAAGATGGGAACTATCAGAACATTAATCGCAATTGGTGCTTCAAGGAGATGGCCATTATATCAACTCGACATCAAAAATGTTTTTTTGAATGGAGAACTACAAGAAGAGGTATACATGAGTCAACCGATTGGATATGAATATGAAAACCATCCAGATTTTGTTTGCACATTGAAGAAGGCACTTTATGGCTTGAAGCAAGCACCAAGAGCATGGAATCAGAGATTGGTAGAATATCTAACTAAGTGTGGATACAACCCAAGTAGTGCAGATCCTTCATTGTACATGAAGAAGGAAGAAAATAGAGAGGTATATATTTGCATATATGGCGATGACCTCATCATAACAGGAAATGATGTTACAGGGATTAAAGAAAGGAATTACTTGTTGGATGTTCTTTTCAGATTTGGAATGAGTGAATGCAAACCACTCACAACCCATGGACACAAATACAAAGATTTGTTCAAATGATGGAGAACCGTTGGAAGATGTAACGACATACAGAAGCATTGTAGGATCATTAATCTATGCAAACATTACAAGGCTTGATTTATCTTATGTTGTTGGTGTACTTTCTCAGTTTATGCAAGCCCTGACAAGTGAACACTTAAATTCAGCCAAGAGAGTGTTGAGATACATAAAGCATATAGTTAATCATGCTTTGTTTTACAAGTTTGATGAAGAATTACAGTCAAAGGTACTAGCGATGCTGATTGGGAAGGTTCAAAGGAAGATAGGAGATCAACCTCAGGTTATGTGTTCATGATAGGAAGCAAACCTATCACATGGAGCTCAAAGAAACAACCTACTATTGCACTTTCATCCATGGAGGCTGAATATAGAGGATTAGCGTTTGCCACATGTGAAGCAATGTGGATTAAAAAGATTTTGGCTGATCTTGGAGTGCAAGTTGGAACCATCCCTATATATGGTGATAACATGTCAAGTATTTACTTGGCACGCAATCCTATGCTTCATGCAAGGAGCAAGCACATAGAGGTCCACTACCATTATGTAAGGGAGAAGGTATTGAGCAAAGATGTGGAGATAAAGTTCATCAGAACCAAAGAGCAGGTTGTAGATATGTTTACAAAGTTCTTGGATGCTTCTAAACTCAAAGGTTTCAAGGATGTGATAAATTTGCAGGACATGGTTGAAGATAACTCCCAAATGAGCTTGAGGGGGAGTGTTGAAGATAGATGTACAAGCTCATTTTCATATGAGCTATGCTTGGATAGATTTACCAAATATAAAGATAAAGGAAAAGAAGAAAAAAATAAAAGAAAAAAGTCTAGTCAAAATTCATGATGAGTAAGAGATACAATATCTTGCCTTGTAGTTAGTGGCATGTAGTGGGAAAGTGGTGAGTTAAGAAGGAGGCACAAACTTCTTCACATGCTAATTGGTTATAAAAGTGAAGTGGGAGCATGTTCAAAAGAAGGAGAGAAAGAGGCAAGAGCTCCCGGTAGTCAGATCTGGTCATTTTGTCATTTTATTAGAAAGCCCTTGGCATCTACTTTCACTGTGTCAAATATCTTATTCAGAAGAGTTATATTCTATGAGATATTTGTCCGAGAGTGAAGTCCAGTTTTACAATGTACTTATGTGTGCAGGTGGTCTATTTTGGTCAGTTGAGTTTCCTGACCAAAACTCATCCAAATTACTTGTTTTTTAGCTTGTTGGAAAGTTATTTGTGTCTATTTCTCTGTACCAAATATCTTTGTCAAAGGATATATATTGAGAGAGTTATCAATCTGAGAGTGAAGCTCTGTTCTTCAGCATACTTGTGTGGACAGGTAGTTCATCTTTGTGAGTTGTGTTTTGTAATCAAAACTTGTCCAAATTAAGTTATTTATAGCTTGTTAGAAAGCTCTCTATGTCTACTTTGATTGACTAAAGGCTCAAGTCCATTTGAGTTTGGCATTGAGAGCAGCAAGCTATCTAAGGTGCAGGTGTTTGTCTAAGTGCTGGACATACAAGGTTTCACTACACATTTCCATTGCGCATAGGAGAACTCATTCTCCACAATAATGCTGCAAAATGATCCAAATTAGACATCTCAAATGAGGCATGCAAATAAAACTTAAAATCAGCAATATGCTTGTCATGAGGACTAGTGAGCAGCATCTCATCAACATACACAACAATGATCAGAACCACATCATTAGCACACTTAACATATAAGGTGCTTTTAGTTGGATTGTTCTCAAAACTATGTGCAATTAGATAGGCATGTATCTTTTCATATGAAGCATTTGGTGCTTGGTTTAAACCATATAATGCCTTCTTGAACCTACATACTTGGTTTTCATGCCCTTTTTGCACAAAGCCACGAGGCTGAAAAACATATACTTCTTCATGTAAGTCACCATTCAAAAATATAGTTTTAATGTCCAACTTGAGGTTCTTCCTAGTACTATGTGCATACCTTATCCTTTCCCCATATATAGTAAAGAATTAGTTCCCTAAGTTGCATAGTTTCTACTTCTTCTTCATTTTCTCTGACTTTAACCCCATAATAGGGAAATGAGCCTACTGTTTCTATCCATTGTAGTAGATCTTGATCCTCTTCTACTTCTAATTCTTTTTCCTTATGAATGGAAAAGGAATGTGTGTTACCTTCTTGCTGCTCCCGATCCTTCTTGTCGAGATGTAGGTATTGTCTCAAGTATCTAGAAGTGTTGACCATTAGGATGCTCCAAGTAACCTGAATCTTGTAATTAGATAATTGAGCCTAATTTTGGAATTGGACTTAATAGAAAAATTTCAAAGATTAGATCATTTTTTGAAAACATAGAAATTTTAGAATTCGAAACAATTTCAAAAATTGGACCAATTTCAAAAATTGGACCAATTCCAAGAGTTAGACCAATTTCAAAAATTAGACGAATTTCATAAACTGGATCAATTCCAAGAGTCAGACCACTTTCAAAAGTTGGATCAATTCCAAGAGCTAGGCCAATTTCAAAAATTGGACCGATTCCAAGAGTCAGACCAATATTGAAAATGGGACTTGTTTCAAATGTTGGGCCAATTCTTGAAATTGGAAAAACCCAAAAATTAAGAACAATTTCCATTGAGAATTTGCAGCCCTATGGTCCAATTTCTCAATCGCCAATAATGGAGCAAGGAGAAGAGAAAAAATATAGCATCTCAATATGTGCTCTAGAGGAGGAAGAGAGAGGAACCATACTCCTAAACCCACTCCATTCAGCTTGTTGCATATCAGAATCTCTTCCACCAAATGTGGTATCATTACAAGAAATACATGGTGTAATGCAACCAAAATCTCTTCCAACAAATGTGGTATCATTATAAAAAATACACAGCATAGAGACAGATATTGGAGTTCTCACATGGGCTCAGAAGAAGAAGTTACAAGATCAAAACTAATCCAAGACCAATTTTTGGGAGGAGCAAAGGCTTAAGAAAGCTTTGTTGTGGTTGATGACACCATGCCTCCTCGCAAAAATTGGTCTTGGATCTGTTTTGATCTTGTAACTTGTTCTTTTGAGCCCATGTGAGGACTACAACATCTGTCTCTATGTTGTGTATTTCTAATAAAGATACCATATTTGTTGGAAGAGATTCTGGTTGCATTGCATTGTGCATTTCTTGTAATGATACCACATTTACTAGAAGAGATTCTATATGCAACAAGCTTAATGGAGTTGGTTTAGTAGTATGGTTCCTCTCTCTTCCTTCTCTAGCGCACATACTGAGATGTTGTACTTTTGCTCTTCTCGTTGCTCCATTATTGGCTACTGAGAAATTGGACCATAGGGCTGCAAATTCTCAGTGGAAATTGGCCTTAGTTTTTGTGGTCCAATTTTTGAAATCGGTTTGACTCTTGGAATTGTTCTAACTTTTGAAAGTGGTTTGACTCTTAGAATTGATCCAATTTGTGAAATTGGTCCAACTTATGGAATTGTCCAATTTTTGAGATTGGTCTCTGTAGCTCAGTGATGAGTAGCACCTCCTTTAATGTCAATCCGGGAAGACGTGAGGATGGTATGAAGACCTCGAGCAAGTGGCGGCACAAGTGCGTGAGTGAGAAGCACACAAGCATGCACACACATACACACACACGCGCACACACGGCAAGACAAAGAGAGAGAATCAATGGAGTTCTTCGATTACTTTTCAAAAAGCTCTTACAAGTTTGTTTCTATTACAATCTAACCTCAAAAATGAGCTCTCTAGCTCCTTTTATAGTTTTTGACTAGCTTTGGCCCTGTTCAGACCTAGTGTCCGGCCTAGTTAAAAATTAGGTTCCAGGGCTTATTTGAGGGCTCAAACGACATCTAAAAATTACGAAAATTGGCAGGTAGATACTTCTAAAGCTCCTCAAGCTCAAGGACTCCTTGGCTTGCACAAAATGGAGCTACAAAAATATGAAATGGTATTTACAATGGTGTTTAGTGATGAGAATCACTTTTAATTGGTGTAAGGGTTTTTGAAAAGTTAAAGGGTTGCCTAAGTGCTAGGTTTGCGTGAATGCTCATACTTGTTTCTTTATGAGAAAAATTACTGGCATATTTGCCAGATCTTCTTTGACTGCCATGTCTGCTTGTGCTGTCCCTTCGCTCTGACTCTCTTCGTCTTGTGGCTCCTTCGGTTCCCTGACTGCTGCCAACAGTCTCACTCTTGAAATTGTTCCAATTTTTTAAATTCGTTTGATTTCTAAAATTGGCATGCTTTCAAGAAATGGTCTAATTTTTGAAATTGGTATGTTATATACAATTCCAAATTTGGGCTCAATTTCTAAATTAACCCTATCTATAAGATTCACATTACCTAGAGTATCCATGTCAATGAGGTCTCCCAAGTTTGGAATCCTTTTGCCTTTTTTGCCTTTTACTGATATTACGTTTACTTGGTAGGAGGAACTCCCTGATTGCTGCCCACATAGTCCTCCTTATCTCATACTTGGCCGCAATTTTTGATAGTCCTTTGAATAATGATCAGTGGCATCTAGGTAGAGCTTGCATGGAGGTGATCCTTTTGGAGGAGGACATTGATTCTAGAAATGCTCGTATTCTCCACATCTATAACACATGACAAGCTTCTTCTTATTAATGGGTTCTTTGGTTATTGTTGTTGAATTGAGAAGATGTATACATCTCTTCTTGTTGATGACCTTGGATATTTTGTTCAAGCTCTATTATAGGGACCTAAATTGAGTTGGTTTGAATCCCCTTGAGGAAGTAACAATCTCTTGCCTCATGAACAATTTTTCCACAAAATTGGCATGTGATCATCTCTAGAGAGTCTTGATTATTATGACCTAGTTTGTTACATATTGTATACCATATGAAATCCTTTACTTATTTTTGAGCTTTTAGCTCCTCCACCTCTTGTTAGAGATGTGCAATACTATCTTCTCATGAATTCATCTCTTCTTGGAGGGTATTTTGTAGCTTTAGAGCCTCCAAATCCCTGGATCAGCTTGCCACTAAATCCTAGGGATATTCTTCCTTACATGCATCCCTTCGTTCAAAATGTTGGCATTCCTCTTCCATCCTAACAACAACACCTTCAAAATCTTGTAGTGTTGCATCTGCTCTTAATAATTCTAGAGATTTGTTGAGATGATTTTGGGAGATCTTTTTGCACCCACTTCTTAACTAAGAAATCTCCAGCTTGAATAGTAAGTTTTGCTACTAAAGACTTTACTCTAGTCATTAGCTTAGGGAATGATTCTCCTAGTTGAAGTTCAAGATTCTCTAAGTGCTCAAGGGTTCTTTCTATGGATTTACCTGGCCTAAAGGTATTGGTGAAAGATGTCTAAAAGGCCTCCCATGTTGTGAAACGTCCCTCGGCATATTGACTAAACCACTAATCAGTAATGTTTTCCAAGGTAGGAGTAAAGAGAGTAAGAAAGGCATCTTGTCAATTTTGGAGCCCCTTGACCTTGCACAAGGATAAAAATCTTCACACATGGTCATCCTGATCCTCGTGGGAAGCTCCTTTGAATGTTGGGAACTTTATGTTTCTTCTAGATAAAAGAGTCGATAGATCGCCAACCATCCTTCTTCTATTGTTGTTGTGGACAAATACTTTTGAAGACCTAGTGGGTAGTGGTAGAGGGTTGGAAGATATCCAAGGAGGAGTATAGTGAATAGTCCTTCTATGATAGCTTTTGATGGGTGCTTTGACAAGACTCAAAGATCCTCCTTTATGAGATTGGGTATGAGTCATAGACTATGCGTTCTCTATATGAACTCATAGATATGGTGAGAATTTGGAGTAAAATACTTGAGCAAACTAGAACTAAAACTTGGAATAAAAACTTGTACTAGAAAATTGGACTAGTAGTTGGGCTAAATATTAAAAGCTGATACAAAAAAAATTGGACTAAAATGTTGGATGAAAAAAACTTGGACTACTTTTTAGAGAAATCTTAGACTAAAAAATTAGACTAATCTTGAATCTGACTAATTATGAAAAGAAGAGAATAATTCTGAAAACAACAAGAAGGACTGAAAAAGTAAAGTGAAGAATAGTAGAGAGAAAATTCAAAGCAAGGGTCTCACCATGCATGCCAAATTGAGCATATCTAGAGGAAATTCTTGTTCTTTTTTACTCAAGGTGGGTTCTTTTACTTGGTGTAGTATGCACTATGTGTATGCTTTGCACAGAACCACAAGAATAATAAATTGAGACGAGAATTGTCAAAATAAGAGCCAAAATTAAGAAATATAGAAGCACAAAATCACTACTTAATGAACATCAAGCATAGACAGTATACAAGTTAGGCAGTACAATGACAATGGAAGGAAGCAATGGCTGCTAACGATAGCTCCTGATGCTGACAAATTCTCAATCCAACCATCAAAGTCAACCTCAAAGGTACTCCTAAAGCACACAAGCCTCTTGCTAATTACTCATCCCTTGTAGACAGACTCTACTTGTCCACCCTCTATGACAAGAATAGAGCCTCTTGTGTAACTCCTAGACTTAGCTATTAGAGCTCAGAGCAGCCACATGTTAAAAATCAAGCCTTCAAGATGACCAAAATTTATTCCACTACTTTTTTGATAATTTTCCGGTATTTTTTTGATGGCCTAAAATCTCAGGGATCACACAATCTGGTGTCTCTTTGGTATTTTTTTGGTATTTTTTCGGTGTTCTAAAATCTCAGGAATCATGCAGTATGGTGTCTCTCCAATGTCTTTTTTTGGTAGTCTGATGGTCTGGTAGTCCGTTAGTCTAGTATATTCGGACGTGCAAGTGTTCCAAATATTTGCCTAAATCATAGCCAAAGTCTCAGAGGCATGGACAACAAGTGGACCTATTAATTAGAGGATTCATATCATGAATTTTAACTATCAAAAAGCCTCAACCACTTTCCTAATTCATAGCTTACCAAAAATTTTAAAGAGGCTGGTTGGGAGATTCTTGCAAAATTGTAGGAGCCCTTTTGGACATCCTATATATGTATGAATCAAAGTTATGAAAGGCTTCCATGACCTCTAATCTCTTCTTAGAGTTAGCATAGAGTGTAAGGAAGTTGTTATATGCAGCCCCCTTGCTTAGTTAGTCATTTTGTTAGCTTATTCTTCTCTGTAATTAGCCATTGCTCACTACCTCTCTGAGGAGTGAGCTAGTTTCCAACACTATTTTGTTTTGGCTATAACTCCTTCTCCTTGTATTTATTTCAAGTTATTTCACTTGCATTTGATTTCTTATAGATTTTTTTTCAATGTGGTGTGAATTTTGTGACTATGCTCTAAGTGATCTTTGACTGAACTAGTAAATAGTGAAGGTGTGTCTTTGCACATAGGCAGACAACAGTACCGACAACTAGTCTAACTTGCAAAGGTTGATTCTCCCTACTAGAGTATCCAAACTAAGTGTTTTAAATTGCTATGGATAGATGAGAGTTCATTTTTTCATTTTTGAAAGTTTCATAATTTTTTTCCACATCTGGATTTTGCATTAGAGGCAAAATAGTGACTCAGGGTCATTGTGGAAAACAACCTATGAGGGCCTAAAACCTTCCAAAATTGCATAGGGGTGTTGAATCTTCCCCCAATAGTGGCATCAGAGCATTTGAAAGCATTTGGGACTCTTGAAGGAAGTCAAAGAAACTATCTATAGTCAGTAAAACTCTTAGGCAAGGGCTTGTAGCAAATTGGTGAGCTACATGAGTGTTCAGAAGTGGACTTTGAAGATATCAACAAGTTCCTCAATACATACCAAAGGAGAAAGCTATAAGAAGGCATTTTGAGCTTTTTCCTACTCCGTCTGTTGGCATACAAGTTAGATGAAGAGCATACCAGCACAACAGAGCGGTCATGCACAATACGGCAACAAGGCCTAATCATTTTTTCCATGGACCATTCACAACTCAAGTGATTTTAATCACTACACAAACATTGTAAATTCCCTTTTTGGTAGAATATACTCCATTTTGTTCAAGCCGAGGTGTCCTCAAGCTTGAGGAGTATTAGAATTAGCTACATACCAATTTTCATAATTTTTAGACTCCGTTTGAGCCCTCAAATAGGATCTAGAACCTAATTTTTAACTAGGCTGGACACTAGGTCTGGACAAGGCCAAAGCTAGTAAGAAAACTATAAAAAGAGCTAGAAAGCTCATTTTTGGGTAGATTGTTTGTGAATTGAGCTTATGTAAGAGACTTTTTGACTAATGCAAAGAGCTCCATTGTTCCTCTCCTTGTTCTTGCCTTGTGTGCGTGTGTGTGTATGTGTGTGCATGTTTGTGTGCTTCTCACTCACGCACTTGTGCCTTCACTTGCTCATAGTCTTCATACTAGTCCTCACGTCTCCACGGATTGACAATTATGAGGTGGATCTCCTCATGTTGGTACTCACCATTGTGCTGGAGTGACACCAAATTTGGCGCCATTGCCGGGGAGAGAGCTTCGAGGACGAGCGTGTGATGGTAAGACGTCGAGTTGAGACATTGGAGTTATAGATAATATCCTTTCTTTTCCTTATTTTTCTTCATTTTTTCTTATTTTTTCATCACCATCATCACCATCATCATCCCAACCATCTCCCACCTCCATCTCCATCTCCACAAAAATTTCAGTCTTTTGGTCATATCCCACTCCCCACCTCATTTCCCTCATTTCATTTGTGAGAGAGAGCGAGAGAGAGCTTGCATGCGATCTGTTTTTGTGTGTTTTTTGAGCCTTTGTTGCAGGAACTAGCTATACCACCATCTCCACTAGCTTGCGCAGGTACGATAGACTCTGCACAGGTCCCGGGACGACTACCTCTGTCTATCGCGACAGACAGGAAAACTTGATGTTTTTTTAATGCACGTTTGGCACGATAAGCTACACCATTAGAGCACTCCAAATCACTAGAAGTTTCTAAAAAAATTGTGTTTTTTCAATCTATCGCAACAGACACTGTCTATCGCGACACACCAAATTCCATGATAAACTCAGTCTATCGCAACAGACACCGTCTATCGCGACATACCAAAACCACGACAGACGATAGACCCCGTCTATCGCGACAGACACTTGTCTATCGCGACAGACCAAAACGACGACAGACGATAGACCCCGTCTATCGCGACAGACAGAGACCCACGATAGACCCCGTCTATCACGACAGACACCTATCTATCGCGACAGACCAAATTCCACGATAGACTCAGTCTATCGCGACAGACCAAAACCACGACAGACAATAGACTCCATCTATCGCGACAGACAGAGACCCACGATAGACCCCGTCTATCGCGACAGACACCTGTCTATCGTGACAGACCAAATTCCACGATAAACTCAGTCTATCGCGACAGACACCGTCTATCGCAACAGACCAAAACCACGACAGACGATAGACCCCGTCTATCGCGATAGACGCCGTCTATCGCGACAGACAGCCCCACGCGACAGTTAGTGTCTATCGCGATAGACATACATTTTCGGCAAAAAAATAAAGGGATAATTTTTTGGAAATTTAGGCTAAATTTTGGGCATATTTACATACCCACTCACTCATACACTTAATAGGCCTTGGAAAAAATGCCCTAGAACCCTAAAAGGTCCTGTTTGTCTGTTTTAACCCCCTAAACCCTGAACAGTCATAACTTTTTCATTTGAAATCCGTTTTTTGAGCTCTAGGCTTGTCAGAAAGCTCGTGGCATATACTACACGCGCTCAACTGTTTTTTATAAGAATAATGCATTGATTTTCAGATAGGGTATTTTGAAGTTGACCTACTGAGGGGTAGGTACACCAAGAGAGCTCTAGAGGAAAAAATTTTTTGACAATAGCAAAGGGGGAAAAAAGGGTCATTAAAAGTGTCTGTGATAAATTGTCTGTCAATTGAAGGATCAAGTTGGAGCTAAACTTGGGAATTTTTTACAAGATTATCAAGAGCTCTTGGAGAAATCAAAGCGAGTGCCATTGTGTGCAGGCTTGGGAACTTGCTTCCTGGGCAGAGAAGCATAGCAAGGAGGAGCGTCTTGAGGTTGGAACATCTCTTAACCCCTCAGTCCATTCTTAGCATAGGCTAAGCGCGAGTAGTTGTCTTGTTTGAATAGAGGTACGATAGGAATACTCAAGTTCTAAGAGTCTTTAACTTCTCAAGTCCAAGAAGAGTCTAAATTGCAGTCAAGGGATAACTTAAAGGAAAAGAACTTAAACTAAGCAGACGCAGAACATCAAGTACGACACACTAAATTGCTCCTGACGACGCTTAATTAAAAACAAGAAAACACATCCAAAGGAACTTAAAAGGAACAAGTGATTGGTACCAAAGAAATCAGCAACGTACAAAGGGCATATGAACCTTAGATCAGGACGACATCTAGGGAGAGATAGACAAAGTCTTAGGTCTTCAGAGGCTAGTGTCAATCACACTGCTAGGTCTTGGGCCCAGCAGCTGAGCCACTTTTCACATTACCCTAGCTCTGAGACTAGTGAATCAGAGATGTCTAAAGGTATGGAGAGACCTACGGGGAGTTCAGGTGTGCCATATTTGTATAGGGTGGAAGGCCCCTACAAGACACAGCTGGAATACCTTAGGACCAACCGATTAGGTGCTAGCATCTTTGAGGACGGCCTAGGAAGGTCTGTGGTACAGATCAAAAAACCAGATCAATCCATTGGACTGGAACACCCAGCAGTCAAGTTTGAAAATGGAGCATACTTGGACAAAGAAGGAACCATATATGTAGTCACTAGTCACCCTGTAGCTCAGTGATGAGTAGCACCTCCTTTAATGTCAATCCGGGAAGACGTGAGGATGGTATGAAGACCACGAGCAAGTGGAGGCACAAGTGCGTGAGTGAGAAGCACACAAGCATGCACACACATACACACACACGCGCACACAAGCATGCACACACATACACACACACACGCACACACGGCAAGACAAAGAGTGAGAAGCAATGGAGTTCTTAGATTACTTTCAAAAAGCTCTTACAAGTTCATTTCAATTACAAGCTAACCTCAAAAATGAGCTCTCTAGCTCTATTTATAGTTTTTGACTAGGTTTTGGCCTTGTCCAGACCTAGTGTCCGGCCTAGTTAAAAATTAGGTTCTCTACCCTATTTGGAGGTTCAAACGAAGTCTAAAAAATGTGAAAACTGACAGGTAGATACTTCTAAAGCTCCTCAAGCTCAATGACTCCTTGGCTTGCACAAAATGGAGCTACAAAAATGTGAAATGGTATTTACAAGGGTTTTTAGTGATGAAAATCACTATTGTTGTAGGGATTTCTTCTAACATTTTGATATACATTTCCTGGAGCTCCCTACTTGCTCCTTCTCCTTGTGTCCACCTCTCTTATGTGCATAAATGTCTTGAAAAAATATTGGCCTACTTGCCAGATCGTCGTTGACTGCTCTGTTTGCTTGTACTTTCTCTTCTCTCTGAATCCCTTCTTAAGCTTCCTTGCCTAGTGAGTCCTTCAGTTCCAACACCCCCCCCTCTCTCGCGTCTGTCGTCCCTGACAGACCCTTGTTGGGTGGGCCGTTGGATGTAGTACTCAACAACGTCTTGTGCTAAGTGATGTTCTGCAATCCGCAACCCTTTGGCCAAGTCCATGAGTAAAGCATCCCAATCTACCGGCCCGAGAACCTCTGGATGTGGTATACGTAACTTTTCTGAATGAAGAGCTTGTTCCACTGCAAACAACTGCAATAAATGTGATGGTTTGGGAATGAATACCTCTGAATGATATTCCCAGAATCCCGTGACGAACATTTCTTCAAACGTCTGTTTGAAGCAGGCTGGTAGATACTTGATGCGCGCGTGCCATGCATATACAACATTAATAGATGGTGTTGCACTCATGTCGTAGACGAGGTCCTGATTACCTTCATTAAATCCAAGAGCTGACAGATGGGGCTCCTTGACATTTTTGAAAGTCCTGAAGGTAACCAACATGAGTTCAAAAATTTTAAGGCACATTTGGGCCATGACATCTGGTACATTTTTAAACGTGACCCCCCAATGCCGAATCGTCGAGATCATGTATCCTATGGTAGGTTGGCCTTTGGGTGGTGCTAAGTAAACATAATTGAGCCATTTCTCACATCCTTTGTTTGTCAGCACCATTTTTGTGTATTCCGGCCATGACCTTCTTCGAAACACAGGACAATAGCATGGGTTATATTTGATGTACAAAGGCATGTTATTCCATGTTCTTACCATCTCTGGGTAGGTTTCCAGTAGACGAATCCTCCACATCGGTTGATGAATATTGCCCTGCTTGGCACTTGCTGGGATGTCGTCCGGTGCGAACTGTGTAGCCGAGGTTGGTTCTTTTGATGTGTGACTCTTGATTTCCGCATTGTAATCCGCCATTAGGACACAGAAAGGAACATACAAATCGTCGGATGTGCCGATCCACCCATGATGGGAGAGATTCCTAAAGTAATCCGATTTTATGACTACTTCTTCCAAGTGTGATATAGATGCTATCTGAACTGCCACTCTATCATCATGGGTTGTGGCTACTTTCTCTAACCTCTGCATCCATTCAGGAGCCTCTATCTCTATGGTGTCCATGCCCTCTTCTGTTTGCTTGCCCCCTGGTGCAGGCATGGGAACATACGGGTCTTCGAAAGTTTCCTCTATCTCGATTGGCACTAGATCTTCAGGCTCAGGCTCGATAAGGGGAGAGGGTTGACGTTCGTATTGCATGACTTTGCTGCGTAATTCTTCGAGTTCTGCCTTGAGTTTTGTGACCTCTTCGGATGTGTCGTCTGTGGCTGTGGCTTTGCTTGGTGACTCCTGCTGAGTCGCCAGTTGCTTAAGTAGATCATCCCTTTCTCGTTCTAACGCTGCATGGGCCTCCAGGAGGTCAGCATGGGTTTCTAACATAGTTTTCATATTTTCTGAGGGAATGGCCTTGAATTTTTCTGGGTCGATTTCCTGCGGGGAACCTTCCATGGCTGCTTCCAAGTTCTCTTCATTCTGTTTCTGCAGCCGTTTATTCTCTTCGAGAGCTGTAGACATGTGTTTTCGTAGGAGGGCTAGGTTGCGTCTAAGTTTGAGATTCTCCGTTATCTGGGAGTGTAGCAATTCATCCATATGTTGTCTTTCCTCTGCATCTGACTGGGGTGGGTTGGCTACTAACTGTTCGTGTTGTTCCTGTAAGGTGGTATGATGTTGTTGTAGTAGCCGCTTTTCCCTTTCGAGATCCATGAAGCGTAGTTGAAGTTCCTCATGACTTTGAAAGAGTCGCGTATGTTGGTTATCAAGATGCTGGTAGTGCTTTTGTAGTTGCGACATACACTGATACATATTATTAAATACATTATTAATAGGGATGGATGCGGGAAGGGGGTTGGATGCAGAAGGGAAGGGAAAGGGGAAGGGAAATGGAAGTGTGGATGTGGTGCTGGAAAATGGTGAAGTGGGAGGTGGGGGAATGGGAGATGGTGGATGCATGGGGGGAGGGAGAGGTGCGGAGGTGGGGGAGATGTCCATAAGATCAATGCTGGATGCAGTAGTGGGAGTGATTGTGAATAGTGGAATTGTGGGTGCGGTGATAGTGGTGAAAGTGTACAGTGGTGTGTGCAATTGTGAATACGAACTGCCCGAAAGTGTGATCGGGGGGTTGAGATTTTCTGTGGCCGCGGTTGGAACTACTGTTTCAGTGGCCGTATAGACAAAGGAAGTGGAGATAGGGTGTGTGGGTTGTGTGACGGTCTGTGCTTCGGTATGGGTAGTGGACTCTGAGGCGGTGACGGTCGTGGTTACACTGGTTGTGGGAGGTGAATGTGGTGGAGTTGGAGGCAGGGGTGGCAACGGGGGTGACGGAGGTGCACTTGATACATGGGTTTCCTCAGTATCGTGGACAGTGTGTGCGGTGCCCGTGGTTGTGGATGTGCCTTGTGGTTCTGATACTAGTACATTCATCTGCTTTCCTGCTCGAGGGGGGCGTCTGCCATATCTTCGTTCCGTTCTTCGTGCTTGTGCAAGGGCGGTATGCACCGTTTCAGGTACTCCCAAAGCCTCAGATATCATGTCAAGCGTGGCGCGGTATTGCTCGTCTACACCTTCCTCCTCAAGGATTTGATTCATGAGGGCCTTGCCTGCTGCTAGGGACAGTCTATGTTGCTCTTGCACTCTGTTCATGGTATCATAGAGCTTCTTCAATGCCTTCGTGTAAGCGGGGGCACCTTCAAGTACCTGCAGGGCTTCCTGATCATATTCCTGCTCTTCTTCCTCGGATTGTCCATCATGTTCCTCTTCTTGTCCTTCTTCTTCTTCACCCTCCACATCGACGATTTTTGGTTGTCTGGGATGGGGTTGGTCTGTAGCAGTTTGTTGTCCACTAGCTTGTTCTGCCTCGACTTCTGCGTTAACAGCCTCAATGATTCTGACTACCTCCTCATCAGTTAAGTCTTCTAAAGTGAATCCGTGAGGGAACTCTAGGTCGGTTGGTATGGGTGGGAACACCAGATTAGGTCCGTCAGTGCTGTGCCTTGGTAATCTGATAGTGAAGGGTTTGCACCTGCCTTGGAAGTCGTGGAGTGGTCTCTGGAGTCAATGTTGCACCGCGGGGTTGTGCGCAGGGCATCTGAACGGCGCCTCTCATTTTCTTGGATGATGGTGCTGTGGAGGATAATCGGCGCTGAAACTCTTGTACCCTGGTCCAAATGAGTGCCCTTTGCACTGGTACATCATATGCAAGACATCTGTACACAATCCTGGTCAGAGCACAACATCCGTATAGTACAGACTTTTGTTTTTTATACCACCTTTGATGAGCCAAGTGGATTTGGTTGATAATCCAGTGGGGCATGTTGATTGTCAAATCAAAGGCATCAGCCAAGTATAAACTAAACCATATCTTTTTAGGTGGCATTGTGAACCTCTCCTGGGCGGGAAATGCAAAGTGCTGCATGACCATTCGCAAATGAATAGCGATTGTAGGCGTCATTGCCACCATGTCTTTTAACTTTGTCAGATTCCTGTTCTTCATATTGTCGGGGACCATAGTCTCTTTCTCCGTAGGAATATGCATGCCTTTCATGTCTAGAGCTTCCCTTACCAAGTTGATAGTTAATCTGAAATGCTTGAGCTCATTGCCCCTTGTGAGAGATGGGAGGACAAAGGAGCTATATCCCTTTTTGTCTTTGCTCGGAGTAAGGGTGCTAATCAAATAAGAGCATCTTAGAAAATCCGGCTTTGGCAACTGGAATTCGAAGTACTCGTAGAGTCCTGCCTTCTTCCATATAGGTTTCAGTCCTTCATTATTCTGCAGTCTCTCAAATTCCCTAGTGAAAAAGTGATACCTTCCCCAGCGCCCATTGAATTCTATCTTGGCCTCCCACATATAAGTGCCTTCACCTAGGGGTCCTGCCACATCACTGAACCAATGAGAGTTTTTACTGACTGGCATAGTGTGCCCTTGTGGAGGGTTCTGAACCGGTATGGCGTGTAATGCTCTCAATGCTACAGGGCGTTCCTTCAATTCCTTCTCAACGGGAAGACTTTCAATATCCACGACTTGGGGGCTGGTGCCTATCTGGGAGCTAGTTCCTGCCGTATCTGCCATGTTACTTCTTGCCTCCTGATTCTGTGAGAATATAGAAACATGTGTTAACATTGTAAAGGACAAGATAGAACCGTTTTTGTCCCCATTACAACATTAACATGAGATTCGGAAGAGATTAGTGGGTTAGTAAATGCTCGGTGCTTGTGTGTGTAGTTAGGGATTGGTTAGACCTAGGAGCTAAGTGGAATGATGTGGTGTGAGAGTGACGTAGTTAGTAGGTGGGCATGGATCTACAACTGGGGTCTGGGGGTTTATTACAAGTTTTAGGTTGCCAAATGCAATGGATAGGTTTTGATTTTGACTTTGTGGAGGCTCTAGGGAGTGTGATAGGGTATTTACTTGAAAAATGGGGCTTTTTAGGAACCCATTTACAAGTGATTCCACTTGTTCTCATGGAAGAATACGTGTTAGTGCGTGATGTGTAAGACTAGGCCTCAGATGTTCGCGTGAGTGAAACATGTTGTACAGGGTTTGGCCTTGGTGTAGCTATTTGAGCCCGCAAGCAAGCCTTAGGCACCCAGATTTGTCGTGATTGTGGGCTGGCCTTCATTGACTTCTTGGGTACCCAAATAGACTTCACTTTTGCAGAAGAACTTATGAAAGGCTTCTTATTAGTATCGTGCTGTTGATTACTAATAAGAGGTTTTGGTCGTGGTGTTGGCCTGGTCGGAACAGGGTATTCGCCTTTTTGCCTCCATACTTGCTTCCATGGCTGAAACAATCTGCTTTGCTCCTTTTTTTGGCATCCAGTATCGGTAGTGTTCTGCTTCTTCTGTATTTGATCTGCCGTGGGTTGTTGCAACCTTCTAGTCTTTGGAAAAGAAGGGAGTTCCGTCCTCTCCCTGGCTCCGTTGTTGAGATTAGCCTCTTTCTGCATCATACAGTTTTGGACAAAAATAGCATTGTCAACTTCATGTGCGCCCCTGGAAGGACCAGGAGTTTGTGCCTTGCCTAGTTCCTTGAGTGCCTCATTTTCCAATTCAACTGTAATTCGGCTATGATCTACCAATACCTGGAGAAGTCCACTTCTTAGGTTGAGGTTGACTGCATGATCATAGATCCAGTCCTGACCCAAGACAAGAGGCTCAGTGAGGTCCTCATCTTGACACACTAGTACTTTGACTGTCATCACTTCGTCTTGAATGGAGATGGGAAGATCCACCTCGCCCATGCAAGGGGTTTCCACACCTCCCAATCCTATGAGATATGCTTCTATAGGATCGACGGTTAATTTCAATTCTTGACAGTAAGACAACTTGACAGCACTAGTGGATGCACCTGAGTCAATCAAAGCTCTTACAATCTTTGCACCCTTTCCTTGTCCTACTCCTAGGGTTACAAAAGGCCGTCGGTCGATTATTCTATGGGAATGCCCACCTGAAGTCTCGCACATGGCCATAGGATAGCCTACAGATTCTTGAGTGTCAAGCATAGGCGGGTCTCTACCTTGTCTCCTCAATTTCATTCGTCGGATGCGTTCTAAAGCTTCTGCCTGTGCTTCTTCTCTAATTCGTTTCTCTTCTTCTTTACGTTTCTTGGCAGTGTTGAGTCGATTTAGCATCTCTTCAGTGAGGGGTTCCTGATATAACTTGACTCAGCATCCACTTATGTAACTTGGTAGAATATCGCCCTCTAAAGTGGCTAGTTGAACTGCGCCACTTGTGGAGATTCTATTGATAATCATTGGCCCGTAACCTCTTTTCTCTAATTTTCGTGCATGCTGCTTCAATGTGTAGACTAGGACTAGGTCGCCTGCTTTCAAGCCTTTATCCTTCACATGTGTATCAAAATATGCCTTTTGCCTCTTCTTCGCTGCATAGATTCCTGATGCAGCTCTCAATCGTGTTTCGCCTAGACGTTCAAGATCAAAGATTCGAGAGGAGAGTTCATGGCCTGTCCAGTCATGCTCTTGTGCTACCTTCAATGTAGGTATCAAAAAGTCCAGGGGTAGCACAACATTTTGGCCAAATACCATATGAAAGGGGGCGGCTTGGAGTACCGTTTTATAGGCAACCCGGTATGCCCAAACAACATGGTGTAGCTGTTTGTCCCAATCAGAGCGTTTATTGTTCACTAGTTTAGTCAGCACATTGCATAAGATCTTATTAGTGCTCTCAGCCTGGCCATTAGCTTGTGGATGATAGGGGGGTGATTTCTTATGTATCACCAAGAATTCTTGGAGAAGGTTTTCTATGACTTCATTCAAGAAGTGTGTGCCTCTATCACTCACCAACTCTATTGGCAATCCGTACCTCGTGAATACATTTTCAAATAAGAACTTTGCTGTTGTTTGAGCATCATTTTTTGTAGTAGCTTTCGCTTCTACCCACTTGGTTAGATAGTCTGTGGCAGAGATGATATATTCAGCATGTGAACCCTTAGCTGGGGGATTAATAGGACCAACAAAGTTTATTCCCCATTTAGAGATTGCACGTCCGCCCATCATAGGCTTCAGTGGCATCTCATCCTTGCGTATAGGGTACTGAGTTCTCTGACAAACATCACACCGTTTCACATAGGTATGTGCATCCATGTGAAGGGTTGGCCACCAAAAGCTTGCAAATAGTATTGCCTTGATTACCCGATCTGGTCCAAAGTGTCCCCCTGCTACACCTTGGTGAGCAGTATCCAAGATTTTGAGATATTCACTCTCATGGACACATAGTCTCAGGTAACCATCTTTACCACGCTTGTATAGATTGTCACCAATGAGTGAATAATCTTGGGCTTCTTGTTCTAAACTCCTTTGCCTAGCCAGAGTCATGCCTGGAGGGAATGTTCTCGTCCTTAAGAAGGATACTAGAGGTTCACTCCAATCTGGCACTATGGACACTTGATAAAGAGTGGCATGTTCCACAGGTGGTTTAGTGCAGCAGATTGGGCATTCCTTGCACAACTTTTGGACATCAGCCTCCATAGTCGGCCAATGCACTCCGAGTCTCCTTAGTGTCTGTAAGGTTCGTTGCTTTGAGTAGTGTTGCTCTAACGCACCTACATGTGCTAATTGCAACCATTTAGCGTACTCATCCTCTTCCACACAACAAGCCAAGATCCCTTGATCTGTGTGCTTGTACATACTTCCTGCCATGATGTGATACTTTTGGGCTTTTACTACCTCTCTATCCTGTGTGTTTATTACTGGGTGGTTAGGTCCGTATGTCAACACTGGTACCAATGGCATAGCCCACTGCGGCACCACTTCCAAATTAAACAAGTAAGCATCAGGAAGGTCATCTGACACTCCTTGTGGGGCTTCTCCCGATGTGAGCCTAGAAAGGTGATCTGCTCTCAAATGAGTCTTCCCTTTCCTTACCACAACCTCAAAATCATATTCCATTAGCAAGAGAAACCATCTTACTAATCTTCCTGTATTGCATGGCTTGTTTACGAGGTATAGCAATGCCTGATGATCAGTAAAAAATTTAAACTTATTTGCAAGCAAATAGTGTCTAAAATTCTTAATTGCATATACCATGCCTAAGCCTTCTCTCTCAGTAGTGGTATAATTTCGTTCAGCTGCATTCAATTGTCTACTAGCATAGGCAATTGGAAGATCCATATTACCTTCACCAGTAGGTTGTGCAAGCACACATCCAATGGCATAATTGGATGCATCCACATGAACATGGAAAGGCTTATTCCAATCTGGTGTGGTTAAGATTGGTGCTGAACATAATCGCTGTTTAAGCTCATTGAAGGAATTCTCACATTCCTCAGTCCACTCAAAGTTTGTCAGAAGTCCGTACAGAGGCTTTGCAATGATGGCATACATGTGTATAAATCGTCGGTAATAACCACAATGCCCCATGAAAGCTTGTACTTCCTTGACATTCTTTGGCCTAGGGAATCCGGCTATAGCTCTTACTTTCTCTTCATCCGTAGATATGCCATTCTTTGACACTATGTGTCCTAGAATTTTGCCTTGCCTGACCATAAAAACACATTTTTCTGGGTTTAGGCAGACTTGATATTCTCTACATTTGTCAAAGATTTGTCTGAGTTCAGGAATATGGGTTTGTCTAATGTTGGAATGAGCACAAAGATCATCAACATAGACTTCTAAGTTCTTCCTCAGGAACTCCTTAAATACATGGCACATCAGCCTTTGGAAGGTTGCGGGAGCATTGGTCAGCCCGAATGGCATTACCCTAAAAGCGAATATACCCCACTCTGTGGCAAAAGCCGTTTTATGATGATCTTCTGGTGCAATGGCCACTTGATTGTAGCCAGAGAACCCATCTAGGAAGCTGTACACTTCCTTGCCTGCCACCCTTTCTAATAGATGCTCAGTGATAGGAAGCGGGTAATTATCCCTGATCGTGGCTGCGTTAACCTTCTTCAAGTTAATGCATACTCGTAATTTGCCGTTCTTCTTGGGCACCACCACAATGGGGGATACCCATTCAGTGTGCTCAATTTCATAGATAAATCCAGCTTCAATCAAGCGGTCTATCTCTTCTTTGATCTTGGCAGCATAGTTGTCATTGTATGTGTATGGCTTTTGTTTTGAGGGTCTGGCCTCTGTAGTCATGGGAATCGTATGTGAGCATATGTCCGGGTCCACTCCTTTCAAATCCTTGTAACTCCAAGCAAATACATCTCTGTATTCTCTTAGCAAGGATATCAGCTCATGCTCTTCTTCCTCAGTGAGGTCATGTCCTATGTAAGTGCACCTCTCTTCTCCTTCTTCTATGGCTACCACTATTTTCTTGGTGGTTTCTTTGTTATCATAGGCCTCTCCCGATTGTGCCTCTCGTTTAGGCATTCTGATCATGACTCTCCTGTCATCTATCTCATACTTCTTAAAATTTTCTGGGACCTCAAACAAAGATTCCTCCTCTTCTTGTGTGACTTCTTTCTTCTTCCTTTTCTTTCCTTCTTCCTTAGGAGTTACATGTGTGGCTAGCCTTACGTCTTTTGTAAGCTCTCTTTGCCTCTGGGGTTGAAATTCTACTTCATAGAAGTATTCTTCATCTGATGCAAAAGGTGGGTCCATAATGATTGACTCTAGATCGGAGTCACTTGCATCCTCAAATGCATCAGGGCTAGGTTCGCACTCTTCTAACACTGCCTCTCCCATGATTGGCTCTATGGAGAAGACTGAAATGTCATAGCCATCCTCATCACAGTGGGGTGTCCATTGTTCTTCATTGATGGCTACATCCATTGTTGCTAGGATTTCTGCCCAGCCGTGGGGTTCAAATTCTTCGTCAAGAAAGACTACAGGTGCATAGGCTGGGTCTTGAATGGGTCTATGTGTTTCGTTTGCACCTATTTCTCTGGCCTTTTCTCTCTTCTCTTCTTCTACTGCTACTTTGCACATCCATAAGTGAGTGTCTTCATGCATCCATGAGGATCCTGATCCTATGGAATGCACCGATTCCGTATCATCTTTGGCTCTATGGATGGGGTTCCATTGGATAGGAGGGACATCTCTATGAGAGTAATCCTTGAGATTGACTTTGGTCGTAACACCTAAGTGCTGCAGGTACAAAGAATTGGTTCCCCAATCCTGTACCACATGCAACTGTCGCATAAAGGGTCGTCCCAAGATCATTTCATAGGCATGGTTCTTGCTAAAATCACATATAGCAAAGGTATGCTCGAACTCGACACCACAGGTGGTGAGAGTTATTCCTTCTAGCAATCCTAAGGGCCTCTCAATATGACCATCGGCCATCTGCAATTTCATTCTCGTTGGCCTGAGTGCTGGCTTGCCCCAACACTTCCATAGGGAAGTGGTGGCAATTGCAACTCCTGCACCTGAGTCCAAAATTGCCTTGGTGGTGTACTCCTGGTAGGTATGGGAAGATAGGTGTTCCCTTCTTCACCTTCACACATATCTCCTATCTTATCCAAGGGTATCTCTGGCACAGTCCTATGTGATCCTACCTGGGAATGAGGTTTCACTATCACTGGTACTTGTTTGGCGACATGTTTCCATAATTCAGGTCTAACCTTGAGTAGCTCTTCTAACTTGAGATTGCACTGCACTTTAGTGTTTTTCACTACCTCTGTGTTCCTAGGTAAGACTGAGTCCTCATTTTGTACCATGACCGTGGGTGCTCTCATACAAGTAGACTTAGCTTCCCATGGGCCTGTGAAGTGGGGTAATTCTTGTAGAGAGTTAGACTCAAAGTCTAGTCTTTCCTGAGAGTGGGTGCTCTCCTGCTCCTCATAAATGGATGGGATGTCTTGTGGGAATTGGTCGCGTGCATCATCCACAAGTTCAATAGGAGGAGGGACTTCACTCTCTTTAGCCCATTTGTCTTCTTGAATCTCGCGTAGGAATTCTGGTGTGAACCGATTCATAGAAGATGATGTGTCTGGCTCCGTAGAGTTAGGCACATAGGCTTCCTGAGTAGGAATGCTTACTCTTTCACTTGCCTTGTCCTTGTGTTGAGAGGCGGATTCCTTTTCTGATTGTGCAATCAGCTTCTCTATTCTTTCTAACAGTCCATCAAAGTGCAACTATGTCTTCGCTGAACTAGAGATGTTAAATAGGCGACTGGCTTCAAACATGGTCTGAGCCAATTCCACCATCTTAGCACAAATTTTGGTTCGTTCTAGCTCTAGTTCTGCTCTTGGGTAACACTTTTCATGATCAGTTACGTTTGGCCCTTCTTGGATTCTGGCCTGATATGCTTTAAGCATCATATTAAGGTCTTCGGGAGTGGGATCTGCTAGGACTGATCCTACTCTAGGGGGTGGTGGAAGTAGGTGAGGCGGGTTGGAAGGTGGCGGGTCAGATGGAGTTGGGAATGGTGGAGGTGGGGTAGTGGGAGAGGGAGTTTGAGATGTGAGTTCAGTTATCCTGGCCTTTGTTTCTCTGAGGCTTTCCTCGAGTTCACTCATCTTTTTTGCCCATTGTCTTTTCATTCTTTCACGACTATCCTTCCAAGCTATAGTCCTTTTCTTTGTCATGCTCTCTGTTTCACTAACATCTGGGCTCTTTTCCTAGCCTACCCCTTGATTTTGCTACAATGATTGAGCTCTGGTGTAGTGGACATCACACTTCCTGTGGAGTCTACAACTAACCCAATAACATTAATGGGAGTTATTTTTGGCATATTGTTGGGATTCTTTGGACAATCTCATAAGAGATGCTCCTTTCCACATTCCTGGCAATAGCCCTGGATCGTCACTGATTGGGGTTGTGGAGGTGGAGGCAAGGGACAATCATGAATGAGATGATCTCCCTCATATCTGTAGCATGGTCCTTTAGGGAATGAGGGTCTTACTTGCCTAGGTTGAGGCCTAGGGTTGGGGTTTGCATACATGACGTTTGTGTAATCTGACTCCCAACTAGGTTCATTTGGCTCTTCACTATAGTAAGACTCACCATGTTCAGGAGACTGCATGTAGTAGGCCTGGGGGCTATCAACATGTGTAGAATCAAAGCTATGGTCACTCTAGTCACTTTCAGAAAGCAATGGTGTTACAGGGACTATAGCTCTATTCAGGTTCTCTTCTGCAGCTGCATATTTTACTGGGATCACATTAGTAGGAGCAGGTGGTTGCTGTGCTAGCACTGGCTGGGGTCTCAGTTGGTTTTGGTAGAGTTGGTAGGTTTGTTGAGGTCTCACATACTGCTGAGGTGGGTACTGGTTCTGGTATCTTCCTTGTTGAGGGTATGGTTGTGGGTACGTCTGTCTAACGGTTTGCTTATTGTAGGGACAATCTTGCGCGGTGTGATTGGTGTACCTTCGTTCTATGGTGCAGTATTGGCTACTAGGATTAACTTGGGTTTGAGCCATAATGGGACAGACATTCGCCATATGGTCGCCTCCACAAGTATAGCATCTTTTCACAGGGGCAAACCTTGGGATTTGTTTGCTAGAGACACCTAGTTTCTGAGCTACTTTCTCTGCTAATTCCTCAATTGATGTGGATTGCGAGGAAGAGAGGCTAGAGGCACTATCTGAGTCCTTGTAGATTTTGGAAAGCTCTAGTTCCTCCCCTAGGTTATCCTCGATGTCAATGTACATGAGTACACACTCTTCTATAGTCCTAGGGTCCTTCAGATACACATATGACCTCAATTTGGTACTTAGCAATCCATCCAAGAATAAAGCCACTTGCTTAGCTGGTGTGGGTAGCTCAGGGACAGGGCATCTCTCCAAGTATTGCCTAAATCTTCTTCCAACAAGTCTCACGGTCTCTTGAGGGGTTTGCTTGAAGCTGTGAATCAGCGAGGAAGTGTTATGTCTTATGCCACTTTTAGAGAATTCGATAATGAATGCCTTTAGAAGTTGGTCTATGCTCCTGAACTGCCTCTCGTTTAGTGGCTGAAACAATGTCAGGGTAGTGTTCCTAAGGGTTAGACCAAAGGCATTGTACTGCGTGAATAAATCCTCCACTTGCTCAGCTCTCAAGACTTGCCTAAACTCAGCCACATGATCGTATGGATCTCCATTGCCATCGAAGTAGTTCTTCATGGACTTAACTAGCTGAGTTGGTCTCAAAGTCCTTGTGTGCTCTCTAGGTCGTGGTAGAGGGAACTCATCCGCATTTCTTTGATTCCTGTGAGCTCTATGTATCTCAGGCTCCACCCTATTTGTCTCCACTCTCGTTCTTTCTCTGCCCCCTGGGTTGACAAAGCTTACTTCTGGCCTATCTCTACTTCTATCTCTTTGAATTCCATGAGCTTGGGATGTTCCAGCTCCAGGGTGACCATAGGACACATTCGATCTTGGTTGGGGGAAAACGAATTCACCCTTCCAAGTGTAAGCATGTCTATCATGTTCTGTAACCACAAAGATCCTCTCTGAAACGTGATCTAAGTAGGTCACGCTGCCTGGGCTATCAGGATCCTTAAACTCATAGATCATGATTGTTCCTATATCAGTTGGCTTATCAAATTTATACCTCCAAAAGGCTTCGTCAGTTTCTCGGTTTAGAAGCAGATCTATGCTCTTGTTATCTTGGAGAATCCACTCTGGTGTGATAATCCTAGTGAGAACAGATTTGCCTCGGGGGGTCCTCGGTTCTTCACCCCTGTTTCCTTGCTCTAGGTCACCTAAGTCCGTTCTTGGGATCTCATTCCCAAATTCATCAGTCCTATCTGGATGATTGGTGACTACATATATTGTCCCTTCCTTGTCTAAGTAGGCTCCGTTTTCGAACTTGACAGCTGGGCGCTCTAGTCCAATAGATTGGTCAGGGTTTTTAATCTGGACCACAGATCTTCCTAGACCGTCCTCATAGATGCTAGCACCTAATCGGTTGGTCCTAAGGTATTCCAGCTACGTCTTGTACGGGCCTTCTACCCTGTGCAAGTATGGCACTCCTGAACTTCCTGTAGATCTGTCCATGCCTTGAGACATCTCTGATTCACTAGTCTCAGAGCTAGGGTAGTATGAGTGGTGGCTCAACTGCTGGGCCCAAGACCTAGCAGTGTGGTTGACACTAGCCTCTGAAGACCTAAGACTTTGTCTATCTCTCCCTAGATGTCGCCCTGATCTAAGGTTCATAAGCCTAATTGAATGGCCCAATTTTGCCCAAGTACAACCTCGTTGCTGAGTTCTTTTGTATTAGTCATTTGATTCTTTTTTTGGTGGATTACCGTGTTTATAATCTTGTCTGATATCACGTCATCAGGTATACTTGAGTGTATTTCTGCACTGTACGTTGATCGTTCCTCGTTAGATTCTTTCCTTTAAGGTTATCGCATCACGAAGAGATTATGTTTAATCTTGAACTTGAGTGCATAGGTAGTCTTCAACTTGATTGATGCCTATCGCCATCCTAGCCTACTCCTATCACTAGTCGTTCTTAGCCTAAGCTAGGAATTGACAAAGGGAGTTGAGAATATTCCAACCTTTCTTGTTGATCCCTTGCTTTATGATGCTCAAGAACCCGAGTCTCAAGCTTGCAAAGAAACCCTTGCTTTGTATGCTCTCAATTGCTCTCAATGGACCTGTAAAAGTCCCAAAATTAGCTCAAGACTTAAATTCAAATGACAGACAGGTCACTTTCATGCATGTAATTCACAGGCCAAATCCCCTTTGCCTTTATGGAAAACAATCCCAAGGACCCTTCAGCTTTCCTACCCCGGGTGATGGTCAACTTCAAAATACCCTATCTAATTATCCTGATATTAATTTTCACAGCAAATGGATTTCGTATGAGAAAGTTATGCCAGTTCAGGGTTTTGGTGCTAAAACAGGGTTCAACAGGCTAACAGGTCATAGGATTTTTCTCAAAAATACATGTGTAGGGACCTCATAAATCACTAATTGCTAGACCAATATGCCCAAAAACTATCCCCAAGGCTTAGAATAAAAACCCTAATTTTTTGGCCGAAAAGCCTGTCAATCGCGATCGACAGGTCTGTCAATCGCGATTGACAGAGGTGTCTGTCGAGGCCTGTCGGCCGCGATCGACACGTCAGTCGCGATTGACAGTGTCAATCGCGATCGACAGAGTCGGTCGTGAGTTCTGTCAATCGCGATTGATGGTGTCAATCGCGATCGACACTTTTTTCGGGTTTTTCGCCGTGATTTCAGTCAATTGGGGATGTGTCCGTCGCGATGGACATGTGGCTACGCGTAAAAGTCAATCAATCGTGGAAATTCTTTCGGTTGCCATCGACGGTGTCAATCGCGATTGACAGGGTCTGTCGGTCGTGATTGACAGGGTCCTACGTGGCAGTCAGTCGGTCGTGGGGTCTGTCGATCGCGATCGACAGGTCTGTCGGTCACGATTGACAGGGTCTGTCGGTCGTGGCTGTCAATCGCGATCGATGGTGTCGGTCGCGATTGACAGAGAAACACGGAATTTTCCAACTGTTTTTAGTGATTTAGAATGTGCTCATCATGCTTGTGCTTATGGTGAACTTTGTTTTACCAAATGATCGAATTTTCTGTCGATCGCGATCGACAGAGGTCGGCGACACAGAGACAGGACCGCACGTTTCCGTACCTGTGCAGAGTGCTGGGGATGATGATACAGCAAGAACCTGCAAAAATGCTCTAGAACATGCAAAAACAACACACGCAATATAGCTCTCTCGCTCTCTCTCACAAGTGGAATGAGGGAAATGAGGTGGGGAAGGTGATATGATCAAAAACTGATAATTTCCGCGATGATGGAGATGGAGGTGGGAGATGGCGATGACGATGATGGTGATGAGGTAAGAAGGAGAAAAATAAGAAAAGTGAAGAATTTACCTACATGCCAACGTCTCACATCTACGTCTTACCATCACACGCTCGTCCTCAAAGCTCGATCCCCGGTGTCACTCTAGCACAATGGTGAGTACCAACGTGAGGAGATACACCTCATAAATGTCAATCCGTGGAGACGTGAGGACCGGTATGAAGACCGCGAGCAAGTGATGGCACAAGTGCGTGAGTGAAAGCACACAAGCATGCACACACATACACACACACACGCGCACAAAGTAAGAGCAAAGAGTGGAACAATGGAAAGCTTCGATTACCAAGAGCTCTCTTACAAAACTGAAACCTACAACAAGCTAACCTCCAAAATGAGCTCTCCAGCCCTTTTTATAGTTTTTGAGTGGTTTTGGCCCTGTCCACACCTAGTGTCCGGCCTAGTTAAAAAATAGGTTCCAGGGCTTATTTGGGGGCTCAAACGGAGTCTAAAAATTATGAAAATTGGTAGGATGGTAGTTCTAATACTCGTCAAGCTCGAGGAATCCTCGGCTTGAACAAAATGGAGTTACAAAAATGGAAAATGGTATTTACAATGGTTTTTAGTGATAAAAATCACTATTTTTGTAGGGATTTCTTCTGAAAATTTGCCAGGTGCTTCTTGGAGCTCCCTACTTGCTCCTTCTTCTTGTGTGTCCATTTCCTTGATGCACTTCCATTCTTTGTCCTTGATCTTGAGCTTCAACACTCCCCCCCCTCTTGAGTATGTCCTCCCTGACAGACCCTTGTTGTAGTGGTCGTTTCATGTAGTACGTTGAGAGGTAGCGTCCTTTGCGTCCACCAAGGGCGATCCCTCTTCCCAATGTATCCTGGTCGTTTGTCTGGTTCTTCACTTTGCCACTGTTATCTCTTGCAGTTTGTAGTCCCTTTGTACGTACTTCTGCCTTGTATTCCATCTGGATGGTGCATTTGTGAGTTTTCCAAAACTGCTAGCTGCTCGAAGGAGGTGGTCAATGTTGATTGTGAGCAACTCTCGGTGGTGGATGGCTTCCTTGCTCTTGTTGTTGTCATCTTGATGTCGTCTGGTTCTTCCCAAGATGGCTTTTCATAGTTTTCATGCCAAGTACTTGTAACCCATAATGAATGGTGGGTAAGTGCATTAGTGCATGGGTTGAACAAAATATGTGCCTTGTGCATGGCCTTGTAATGTGGCCCTACATATGCATACTTGGAAAATGCATGGCAAGAAGTATGGTGCAAGAGATGGGGTCTTGAGCTAAGTGCTCAAGGGTATGCTGACGAAGAGGTTTCCTAATCTATCATGGTTATAGTGTTGTTGAAGCATACACGTCTTACCATGGTGAAGGGTCCGTTGATCTTCCTCTCTTCATGTTGTAGTTCCATCATGGTGTTTGACCGTCAGCTTGTCCTTTTTGTTGAGGGATGTTCTTGCTGGAAGTTCGCTGATGAGCATTTTCAAGCACATAGTCCTCTTCTATGCTTTTTTTTTTTTTGCACACGATGGCATCAAACAAGAAGAAAGGGGTTAGTATCAATAACATATTTTGCATGTGAAAATTGTGTCTCACGTGCCTGGGATTTCTCAACTGTGTCTATGCACGGCCATGTAAGGTGGCCCTATATTGATGCATACTTTGGAAATGCATGACCTGAATGGTGCAATCGACTGGGTTATGCCAAAGGCACATGGTTGCTGCTGGTCGAGTCTTTTGATGTTACTTGCATACTTGATGAATTCTTTGATTGGAGGTGTCTATTGGATCTCGAAATGATGTAATCCTCCGGATTGGAACCCATTTTGGAATAGGGTTTGGTGCTGTAAAGATCACCCCAGGCCACTTCATCTTTGGATGCTTTCCAAACTTTGGTATCCTGTGTGGTTGGCCTTTTGGTTCTGTGGATGTTGTTGGTGCTTTGGGCTTCCAAACCCATATCCTTGATGATTGCCTGCTTTCTTTTGCAGAAGGGTTGAGTTTATCTTTGTTTGTTCTTTGTGTTTTGTTCTTACCCTTTGCTTTGGCTTCTTTGTTGAGACCTTTTGCCTGGTGGGGAGCAGAGGTCGTTGTGTATGTAAGAGCTTCTTGGGTACCCACATCTGTAATCGCCCGTGTTGAGCTGTAGCTAATTTTTTTGGCACCCAAATTTGTACATGATTGTGGTCGACCTTCTTTGATAGCTTCGGTACCCAAATTTGTTGGATTCTTCGTGCTTGAGCCTGTCGTAGGTGCTTGGTCCTTCGGTTGTCATGGTCGATCTGGTTGGGTGGGAGTCTTTGAGGCAACATCGATGGTTGTACTCCTTTCTTTACCCAGATCTGTGTCATGCCCAACACTTCTTTCCTCTTGAAGGCTCTTTGTCTATTTGATAGACTAGCTGTCTTGCACTGTTTTGCTTGGTTCTGAGTTTGAACTACTGTGGATGCTTTACTCTTTGAAAAACAAGAAGAAGGTTCATCTTGCCTTTGCGACTGTCCTTCCGTGATTGCGTCCGTCTGGATCATAGAGCTTTTGACATCTACAACATCTTGTTCGAGAAGATTAGCCTCAGAGGAACAAAGAGAGTGTGTGGTGTCAGTGTCAGTGGGCATGCGATTCTCCAATTCTAATGTAATGCATTGATTATATACCCAAACTTGAAGAAGTTGACTTCTTAGGTTCAAGTTGACAGCATGGTCGTAAATCCAATCTTGACCCAAGACAAGTGGCTCTGTGAGGTCCTCATCATGACACACTAGCATCTTGACTTTTATTGGAACATCTTGAAGGTAGATGGGAAGTTCCACCTCTCCCAAACAAGGGGTTTCCACGCCTCCTAAACCTATGAGATAGGCTTCTATGGGCTTGATGTCCAATTGCAGGTCTTGGCAGTATGAAAGTCGAACTGCACTAGTTGCTGCACCTGAATCAACTAATGCTCTCACAGTCTTTACACTATTTCCTTGTCCTACCTCTATATTCACAAAGGGCCGGCGATCAATTATTTGAGAAGTAGTTATGCCCGATTTTTGGCACATATCCATGTGATATTTTGGAGCTTTTGTGTTGACATCTAGGCCTAGCCGCCGTAGCTTATTTCTTTTGATGCGCTCTCTTGCCTCTGCTTGTGCTTCTTCTCTAACCCTTAACTCCTCTTCTTTTCGCTTCTTAGCAGTGTTGAGTCTCATGAGCATTTCCTCTGTAAGAGATTCTTGATACAACTTGACTCGGCATCCACTAATATAGTTTGGTAGGATATCACCTTCTAAAGTGGCCAATTGAACTGCACCGCTAGTGGAGAGTCTATTAATGATCATGGGTCCATATCCTCGTTTCTCCAATTTGCGGGCATGTTGCTTTAGCGTATAAACCAGCACTAGATCTCCTTCCTTCAATCCTTTATCCTTTACATGGGCATCAAATTATGCCTTTTGCCTTTTCTTTGCAGCATAAATGCCTGCTGCTGCCCGTAGCCTCGTCTCACCTAAGCGTTCTAGATCGAAGATCCTGGAAGACAACTCATGTCCATTCCACTCATGCTCTTGTGCTACTTTCAAGGCTGGGATTAGGAAGTCCAATGGTAGCACGGCATTCTGTCCAAAGACCATCTGAAATGGGGTAGCATTGAGTACCGTTTTGTAGGCAACTCGGTATGCCCAAACAGCATGATGAAGTTGTTTGTCCCAATCAGAGCGTTTATTATTCACCAGTTTTGTCAAGACATTACATAGGATCTTATTCGTGCTCTCGGCTTGTCCATTAGCTTGTGGGTGATAGGGGGCAGACTTCTTATGTATCACCATGAATTCTTGAAGTAGATTTTCAATGACCTCGTTCAAGAAGTGCGTACCTCTATCACTAACCAACTCTATTGGTAACCCATATCTAGTGAACACATTTTTGAATAAGAACTTAGCCGTCGTTTGAGCATCATTCTTTGTCGTGGCTTTTACTTCCACCCACTTTGTAAGGTAATCTGTGGCTACAATAATGGATTCTGCATGGGAGTTTCTAGTTGGGGGGTTAATAGGACCAACAAAGTCTATGCCCCACTTCGAGAATGCGCGCCCTCCCATCATTGGCCTTAAAGGCATCTCATCTTTTCTTATCGGATATTGGGCACGTTGGCATGTGTCACATTTCTTCACATAAGTATGTGCATCCATATGAAGAGTGGGCCACCAAAGTCCTGAGAATAGAATGGTCTTAATTACTCTGTCAGGCCCAAAGTGTCCACCTGCAACACCGCTGTGTGCAGTTTCTAAGACTTTCAAATAGTCTGATTCGTGAACGCACAGTCTTAGGTAACCATCCTTGCCTCTTCGATATAGGTTGTCTCCTATTAAGGCATAGTCTTGAGCCTCTTGCTCCATGCTTCTTCTTTTTGATAGACTAGCCTTGTTCGTTAGTGTTCCTGATCTCATAAATTCTACCAGTGGCGCACTCCAATCTGGAATTAATGACACGTGATAAAGAGTGGCATGCTCCACTGGGGGTCTCTTCTGGCACACTGGACAATTCTGGATCCACTCTTGTATTTCTTTGTCCATGCTAGGCCAATACACTCCTAAATGTTTTAGATTCTGCAATGTTCGTTGTTTAGGGTAGTGATTTCCTAGCAGTCCCTCATGGGCTTGTTGCAACCAACTAGTATGTTCATCGTCCTCGACACAACAAGCTAATACACCCTCGGTATCTTGCTTGTACATACTTCCGGCCAATATTTGATACTTTTGTGATTTTACAATTTCTTCTTTGCTTGTTTTCACATTTTTATTTGCAGGCCCAAAGGTTAGGACTGGTACCAACTTATTTGCCCATTTAGGAACAACTTCTAAATTGAACAGATAAGCATCGGGCAATTCATCAGACACTCCTTGCGGTGGCTCTCCTGAAGTGATGCGAGAAAGATGGTCTGCCCTAAGATGGGTTCTACCTTTCCTGACAACAACTTCAAAGTTGTATTCCATTAGTAAGAGGAACCATCTTACTAAGCGGCCTGTATTGCAAGGTTTATTGACCAAATATAGTAACGCTTGATGATCAGTGAAAAACTTGAACTTATTGGCCAATAAATAGTGTCTAAACTTTTTCACAGCGTATACCATGCCTAAGCCTTCTCTCTCCGTTGTGGTATAATTTCGTTCAGCTGCATTTAATTGCCTACTAGCATATGCTATCGGCAAATCTAGGTTTCCCTCACCTGTGGGTTGTGCTAGCACACATCCTATTGCATGATTGGATGCATCTACATGGACATGAAAGGGTTTGCTCCAATCCGGAGTAGTCAATATTGGTGTTGTGCACAAACGTCTTTTCAGCTCGTTGAAGGAATTCTCGCATTCCTCGTTCCACTCAAAATTTGTTAACAACCCATAAAGAGGTTTAGCTATGATGGCATACATGTGGATAAACCTACGGTAATATCCACAATGGCCCATAAAGGCTTGTACCTCTTTAACATTCCTTGGTCTTGGCAACTCTGCTATCGCTCTTACCTTGTCTTCATCGGTTGAAATTCCATTCCTAGAAACAATGTGACCTAAGATCTTACCTTCTCGTACCATGAACACACACTTCTCTGGGTTCAGACACACTCGATAATCTCTACACTTGTTGAAGATTTGTCTGAGCTCAGGGATGTGGTAACTTCTTTCTTGGGAATGAGCACATAGATCATCCACATATACTTCTAAGCTCTTTCGCAAGAACTCTTTGAAGACATGACACATGAGCCTTTGGAATGTTGCAAGTGCATTGGTTAGCCCAAATGGCATCACACGAAATGCAAAGATTCCCCATTCTGTGGCAAAGGCCGTTTTGTGTTGATCTTCGGGGGCAATGGCTACTTGGTTGTAACCTGAAAATCCATCCAGGAAGCTATAAACTTCCTTGCCTGCAACACGCTCCAATAGATGTTCGGTGATTGGAAGTGGATAACTATCTCTGATCGTAGCGGCATTAACTTTTTTAAGGTTAATGCACACTCGCAATTTCCCATTCTTCTTGGGCACCACCACAATGGGGGACACCCATTCAGTGGGCTCAATCTCATAGATGAATCCAGCTTCAATCAGCCTGTCAATTTCCTCCTTTATTTTGGCTGCATAATTGTCATTATATGTGTAGGGCTTTTGTTTGGTGGGCTTGGCATCAGCTGTCATCGGAATCGTATGAGAGCAAATCTTTGGATCTACTCCTTTCAAGTCTCTATAGTGCCATGCGAATACATCCCTATATTCCCTTAATAGAGCTACAAGCTCTGCTTCTTCTTTTGCACTTAGGTCATCTCCTATGTACGTACATCGTTCTTCGTTCCCTTCAATGGTCACTACAATTTTTTTGGTCTTTTCTTTATTGTCATATGCTTCTCCTATAATGGCCTCTCTCTTAGGCATCCGTACCAAAATTTTTTGGTCTTCCACTTCATATTTCTTGAAATTTTCTGGTACTTCAAACAATGATTCTTCCTCTTCTTGTTTCACTGCTTTTCTTTTCTTTTTCTTTTGACCTCCTTCACTTCCTTCCTTTGAATTAATCGTTTTGATACTCGTGAGGGGTTCTTCTTCTTTTTGGGTTAGCACTCCTATGTCCTCTAAATAGCGTTCCTCTGAGTCAAAGTAAGTATCCATCACAATGGATTCTAGATCATCGTCATTCTCTTCTTCTTCTATGAACTCATTAGGATCACACTCTTCCAACAGGGGCTGACACATGAACACTGAAATATCATAACCCTCCTCATCACAATGAGGTGTCCATTGTTCTTCATTGACTGCTATGTCCATGGTAGCTAAGATTTCTGCCCAACCATGAGGCTCAAATTCCTCATCTGGAAATATCATCGGTGTATAGGCTGGGTCTTTTATTGGTCTATCTCCTGGGGGAGTTCCTTCTTCTCTCGCTTTTAGGCGCTTTTCCTCTTCCTCTGCGACCTTGCACATCCACAAGTGAGTATCTTCATGCAGCCAGGATGGATCAGGTGAACTTCCAGAATGCACAGAGATTGAATCTTCTTTTGCTTTGTGGATAGGATTCCACTGTAGGGGTGGTACATCTCTAAAGGTGTAATCCTTCAGATTGACCTTGGTTGTGACCCCTAAGTGTTGTAAGTACAAGGAGTTGGTTCCCCAATCCTGTACTATTTGCAATTGTTGTAGGAAGGGTCTTCCTAGGATCATCTCGTAGACATTATTTTTCTCAAAGTCACATATAGCAAATGTATGTTCAAACTCTACACCACAAGTGGTTAGAGTTATCCCTTCAAGCAATCCTAGAGGTCTTTCAAAATGACCATCTGCCATTTGAAGCTTCATTCTTGTTGGTCTTAATGTGGGTTTACCCCATCGCTTCCACAAGGAGGTGGTCGCAATAGCAACACCCGCACCTGAATCTACGATTGCTTTGGTTGTGTAACCTTGATAGGTGATTGGGAGATAAGTATTACCTTCTTCACCTTCGCTCATGCCCCCTATCTTGTCGAGAGGTATCTCTGGAACTTTTTGCTTAGAGCCTACTTTTGGCATATTGGATTCAAGTTCTGGAACCTGATCCTTCACATGATTCCAGAGCCCAGGTTTTGCTTTGAGCAGCTCTTCCACAGTGAGATGACATTGAACCTTAGTATTCTTCACAACATCAGTGTTTCTTGGAATCACTGAGTCTTCATTTCTTACCAATATTGTGGGAGCTCTGATCTGGAGAGATTCAGATTCCCATGGGCCTGCGTAATGAGGCAACTCTTGTAAAGAATTAGATTCATAAATCTAATCTTTCATCTTCTTGTTGCTCTGCTTGGTCTCCATAGATAGACGGAATGTCTTGGGAAAATTGATCATGAAGATCATCAATCTCAGGAATAGGAGGGGAATTACCCTTCTCCTTGGCCCATTTCTCTTCCTGTATTTCCCGCAAGAACTCTTGAGAGTACTGTTGAATTGAAGGAGGTATTCCAGCATCCGTGGAATTAGGAACATAAGCTCCCATTGGTGGTGAGCTTCCTCTTTCAACAACTGGTTGAGCCTGTGGAGGTAAAGAAACTTGTGATTTGTTTACCAACTGCTCTAATCTTTCTAGCAAGCCTTGGAAATGCAAATCCGGTTTGACAGAGTTTGTCTGATTGAACTTTTGACTAGTCTCAAGTATAGCTTGAGCTTGTTCTACCATTTTCATGCACATTTTCATCCGTTCAATCTCTAAATCTACTCTAGGGTAACTCTTGTCTAGGTTTGGAGCTGTTGGCCCCACTTGAAGACGAGCCTGGTAGGCCTTGAACATCATGTCCAAGCCTTCTGGGGTTGGATCTGCAAGAACAGACCCTGGTTGTGGGATATTTACAATGGGTGGTGGGGTGGGATGAAGCGACGTGGATGGAGCTTCAGCATGCGAGGGGCTTTGAGATGCAATGTCTTCTATTTTTGTTTTGGCATCTTTTAGACTTTCTTCTATTTCAGATATCTTTTTGTTCCACTTGCGATTAGCCTTCTCTCTTGTATCCTTCCATGTTCTTGGTTTCCTCTTACTAGGCTCTCCTGACTCACTTGACTCCGATTGCTCGGATGGTTTTGCTTGTTGTGTAGCCTGTGCCCTAGTAACTGCCTGTACAGGAGCCACATTACTACTACTTGAACTTGAATCTGCCACTAAGCCTACCACATTGATGGGTGTAACCTTGGGTGCACTAGAGGGGTTTATTGGACACTCTCTAGGAAGATGTTCCTGGCCACACTAAGGACAAAAGCCTTGTATTGTAATGTTTTGCCCTTGTCCCAGAGCTGGTTGGTGGGGGCATTCACGAATGAAATGGTCGCCCTGACATCTAAAGCATGGTCCTCTAGGGGCTTGTGGTCTTACTTGTCTCACTTGGGGCCTAGTATTTGGATTTGTATACATGACATTGGAGTATTCTGGCTCCCAATTTTGTTCCATAGGTGGTGCCTCATATTGACACTGAGAAGTCTCACTTTGCTCAGGTGACTCTATATAATAAGCATGTGGACTATCTTCATGGAAGTAGTCTGAACCATGAGCGTGAGAATCATTTCCTGAGACCAATGGGGTTAGTGGCACCAATGCTCTATTATGGTTCTCCTCCGCCATCGTATATTTAACTGGGATCACATTGGCAGGAGCTGGCGGTTGGTTTCCTAGGACAGGTTGTGGCCTATATGGTGCCTGATATTGCTGCTGATATTGAGGTTGATATTGTTGTGGCCTATAATATGGCTGTTGGTACTGATTCTGATACCTACCCTGCTGGTAAGGTTGCTGATAATTTTGTCTAACAGCCTACCTGGTATAGGGACAATCTTGGGTCGTATGATTTGTATATTTCCTCTCAATGGTGCAATATAGAGCATTAGGGTTTCCTTGGGGTTGAGTCGTCAACGGACAAACATTAGCCATGTGATCTCCTCCACATGTATAACATCGCTTCACTGAGGTGACCCTTGGCATTTGTCTATTTTGGACTCCGAGCTTTTTGGCCACTTGCTCAGCTATCTCATCTATCTCAGTGGAGGTTCTAGAGGTATGACTTGTAGAACTATCAGAGTCCTTATAGAGTTTGGACAGTCCTAACTCCTCACCCAAGTTGTCTTCTATGTCAATGCATATCCGTATACACTCTTCTATGGATCTAGGCTCTTTCAAGTATACATATGACCTTAATTTTGTGCTCAATAGGCCATCTAAAAACAGTGCCACCTGTTTAGCTGATGTGGGTAATTCTGGTACAGGGCATCTTTCCAGGTACTGTCTAAACCTTCTTCCTGCGAGTCGCACTGTTTCTTGGGGTGTCTGCTTGAAGCTGTGGATCAAGGATGATGTGTTATGCCTGATACCGCTTTTGGAAAATTCCACAACGAATTCTTCTAGCAGCTGACCTATCTCTCTATAGTTGCGACTGTTTAGGGGTTGAAACCAAGCTAAGGTAGTACCCTTAAGAGTCAAACCAAATGCCTCGAACTGGGTGAATAAGTCTTCAACCTGTTCAGCTCTTAGCACTTGTTTGAACTCCGCCACATGATCATAAGGATCTCCAAATCCATCAAAGTAGTTCTTCATTGTCTTAACCACTTGAGAGGGTCTAAGTGTTCTTGAGTGCTCTCATGGTCTAGGCAATGGGAAATCATGATCATCTCTTTGATGCCTATGAACTCTATGTCTCTCCCTTTCAAGTCTTTTCGTTCCATATCCTGATCTGTCTCTGCCTACAGTGTCTACAAAGCTTACCTCCGGTTTCTCTCTAGTTCTTTCCCTCTGGGTTTCATGAGCCTTGGATGATCCGGCTCCCTCGAGGCCCTGGGAAACATTAGATCTTGGTGGAGGGAAAATTGATTCACCTTGCCAAGTGTAAGCATGTCTGTCATGATCTGATACCAAGAATAATTTTTGAGATGTGTGATCTAGATAGACAACTTTCCCTAGTGTCCTGGATCCTTGAATTCATAGATGGTGACTACTGGGCTGGGTTGATCTGGCCTAAATCTCCAAAAGGCTTCCTCCGTTTCTCTATTCACGAATAGTTCTATGCTTTTATTATCTTGAGGAATCCATTCTGGAGTGAGCACTCTGGTTACCTCTAGGGGTCTTGGGTTCTCCTCCTAGGTCTCCTTGCTCTAGGTCTCCTATCTCATTCTCAGGAATGATATTTCCAAACTCATCTGTCCTATCTAGTAAGTTGGTAACCACATACATGGTTCCTTCCTTATCAATGTAAGCACCCTCTTCAAACTTGACCACTGGGTGTTCAAGTCCAAAGGGTTGGTCAGGATTCTTGAGTTGAACCACTGATCGTCTTAGACCATCCTCATAGATGCGAGCACCTAATTGGTTGGTCCTGATATACTCCAATTGGGTCTTATAGGGACCTTCTGGTGTCTGTAAATAGGCAGTGCCTGAGCTACGTGTGGGTCTTTCCATGCTAAAAGACATTTCTGAGTCACTGGTTTCTGAACTTCGTGTGTATGGATAACCACTAAGCTGTTGAGCCCAAGACTTGGCTGTATGGTTGACACTAGCCTCAGATGATCTGATGCTTTGTCTATCCTTGCCTAAGTGTCTGCCAGATCTCAGGTTCATAAGCCTTGGCTTCTAGTCCCAAAGTTCTCTTATATTGCTCAAAATCCTTTGGAACACCTTGGTTTTCTAGTTTCCCTGAGGGTCAACTTCAAAATACCCTATCTAATAATCCCCACGAGCTTTCCAACAAAACCAAAATCATAGCAAACGGATTTCGTATGAGAAAGTTATGCCAGTTGAGGGTTTTGGGGGTTAAAATAGGGAAACAGGGTCTCTCCGGAAATGCTCCAAATCAGGCGATACACGACATTTGTAGGACACGATACTTGATCCTTGAGGAACTCGATACACGATACTTGGTATGTATCGCGATACTTGAAGTAGGCGATACTCGATCTTCGACAAGTATCGCGAGTAAACTCCACGATACACGATCTTTGATAGGTATCGCGATCGCTGTATAACGATACACGATACTTGACTATCACGATACTCGGGCAAAACGATACTTAACTCAAGACGATACTCGATATTTGGAAGAAAACGATACACGATCTCTGACTTAGGCGATACCCGATCTCTGACAAATATCGCGATCTCTAATAAACGATACCGATCTTCGACCGAAACGATACCAATCTCTCATGCAAATGATACACGACCTATGAACCAAACGATACACGATCGCTGGTGAATATCGCGATCTTTGATAGAACGATCTTTGGCACCAACGATACTCGATACTTGGCTCAAACCAATCGACGATACCTGAACAAAACGATACACGATCGTTGGTAAGTATCGCGATCTCTGAGAAGCGATACACGATACTTAAGCCAAACGATACACGATCTTTGATCCAGACGATCTTTGGCCGAAACGATCTTTGGCTTGAAACGATACACGATACTTCTCAAGTATCGCGATCTCTGGCCGAAACGATACACGATGGCTGGGAAATATCGCGATACTCAACCACAGGAGATTCACGATACTTGCTAAGTATCTCGACACTCGACCGCGGGAGCAAAACGATACTTGACCCTTAGACAAATTTTGGGAAAGATTTTTCTAAGTTTTGGTTGTACACATGCTCTACTCTTTCCTCTCTCCTCTCCTCACTCTCTGTATCACCCCAAATCACTCCTTTTCACCTCTGTCAGTACCAAACGATACCTGACGCAGATCGTTTCCCTTTCCAAACTTAATTTACTGAGAAATTATAGATTAAATGGGTGTCTGCTCACCTTGAGAGCCTCTCTAACTTCTTTGTCACTTCCCTTTGCTCTGTGTAACCCCAGGTTGCCCGATTGCTCACTCACGATCTCTGGCGCAGCTCTCACGATACTTGGCGCAGGTTTTGTCTTGTCCGGGGCTATTCACTCAGATTTTTAGTTATTTTTGGTGCTACTTCGTCAGCGCCTCTGTTCTGCACCCTCTCTAAGCTTCTTGCTCACAACCACAAGTAAAAACAAGGTGAATGTGCTCTAAAAAATGGAAAAAACTGAGAAGATGAAGGCGGGTGGAGATGGTGATGATGATGAAGATGAAGAAGAAGGGAAATTCAAAAACTGAACTGAAAATGATGATTTTTTTACCTTCCAACGTCGCTACTCTACGTCTTACCATCACACGCTCGTCCTCCAAGCTCTCTCCCCGGCAACGGCGCCAAATTTGGTGTCACTCTAGCACAATTGTGAGTACCAACGTGAGGAGATACACCTCATAAATGTCAATCCGTGGAGACGTGAGGACCGGTATGAAGACCGCGAGCAAGTGATGGCACAAGTGCGTGAGTGAAAGCACACAAGCATGCACACACATACACACACACGCGCACAAAGTAAGAGCAAAGAGTGGAACAATGGAAAGCTTCGATTACCAAGAGCTCTCTTACAAAACTGAAACCTACAACAAGCTAACCTCCAAAATGAGCTCTCCAGCCCTTTTTATAGTTTTTGAGTGGTTTTGGCCCTGTCCAGACCTAGTGTCCGGCCTAGTTAAAAAATAGGTTCCAGGGCTTATTTGGGGGCTCAAACGGAGTCTAAAAATTATGAAAATTGGTAGGCTGGTAGTTCTAATACTCCTCAAGCTCGAGGACTCCTCGGCTTGAACAAAATGGAGTTACAAAAATGGAAAATGGTATTTACAATGGTTTTTAGTGATAAAAATCACTATTTTTGTAGGGATTGCTTCTGAAAATTTGACAGGTGCTTCTTGGAGCTCCCTACTTGCTCCTTCTTCTTGTGTGTCCATTTCCTTGATGCACTTCCATTCTTTGTCCTTGATCTTGAGCTTGAACACCCTGCAACGGCGCCAAAATTTGGTGTAGCTCAGTGATGAGTAGCGCCTCCTTTAATGTCAATCCGGGAAGACGTGAGGATGGTATGAAGACCACGAGCAAGTGGAGGCACAAGTGCGTGAGTGAGAAGCACACAAGCATGCACACACATACACACACGCGTGCACACACGGCAAGACAAAGAGTGAGAAGCAATGGAGTTCTTAGATTACTTTCAAAAAGCTCTTACAAGTGCATTTCAATTACAAGCTAACCTCAAAAATGAGCTCTCTAGCTCTATTTATAGTTTTTGACTAGGTTTTGGCCTTGTCCAGACCTAGTGTCCGGCCTAGTTAAAAATTAGGTTCTCTACCCTATTTGGAGGTTCAAACAAAGTCTAAAAAATGTGAAACCTGACAGGTAGATACTTCTAAAGCTCCTCAAGCTCAAGGACTCCTTGGCTTGCACAAAATGGAGCTACAAAAATGTGAAATGGTATTTACAAGGGTTTTTAGTGATGAAAATCACTATTGTTGTAGGGATTTCTTCTAACATTTTGATATACATTTCCTGGAGCTCCCTACTTGCTCCTTCTCCTTGTTTCCACCTCTCTTATGTGCATAAATGTCTTGAAAAAATATTGGCCTACTTGCCAGATCGTCGTTGACTGCTCTGTCTGCTTGTACTTTCTCTTCTCTCTGACTCCCTTCTTAAGCTTCCTTGCCTAGTGAGTCCTTCAGTTCCAACACACCCCGACAGGACAGATGAATTCGGGAATGTGATCCCTGAGACGGACATAGGTGACCTAGAGCAAGGGAACATAGGAGGAGAGCCGAGGACCCCTCGAGGAAAATCTGTTCTTACTAGAATCCTTAATCTCGAGTGGGTTCCCCAGGACAATAAGAGTATAGATCTGCTCCTAAACGAAGAGACTGATGAAGCCTTTTGGAGGTATAAATCTGATCAGCCAAATGAGGTAGGAACAATCATGATATATGAGTTCAAGGACCCGGATAGCCCAGGCAAAGTGACTTACCTAGACAATGCATCAGAACGGATCTTTGTGGTTACAGAACATGATAGGCATGCGTACACTTGGAAAGGTGAATTTATTTTCCCCCAACCTAGGTCTAATGTGTCCTTTGGTCACCCAAGAGCTGGAACATCCCAAGCTCATGGAGCTCAAAGAGAAAAAAGTAGAGATAGACCTGAGGTAAGCTTTGCCAACACAGGGGGCAGAGAAAGAACGAGAACGGAAACAAATAGAGGGGAACCTGAGGTACTTAGAGCTCCAAGGAACCAAAGGAATGTGGATGAATTCCCTCTACCAAGACCTAGAGAGCACATGAGGACTTTGAGACCTACCCAGCTAGTTAAGTCCATGAAGAACTACTTCAATGGCAGAGGAGACCCATATGATCATGTGGCTGAGTTTAGGCAAGTCTTGAGAGCTGAACAAGTTGAGGACCTATTCACGCAGTATAATGCCTTTGGTCTAACCCTTAGGAACACAGCCCTTACATGGTTTCAACCATTGAATGAGAGACAGTTTAGGAGCATAGACCAACTCTTGGAGGCTTTCATCACGGAATTCTCTAAGAGTGGGATAAGGCATAATACTTCCTCATTGATACATAGCTTCAAGCAGACCCCTCAAGAGACCGTGAGACTTGCAAGAAGAAGATTTAGGCAATATCTAGAGAGATGCCCTGTGCCTGAGTTACCCACGCGAGCCAAACAAGTGGCTTTATTCTTGCATGGATTGTTAAGTACCAAACTGAGGTCATATGTGTACTTGAAAGACCCTAGGACCATAGAAGAGTGTGTACGCATGTGCATCGACATTGAGGATAACCTAGGGGAGGAATTAGAGCTCTCAAAAATCTATAAAGATTCAGATAGTTCTAGTAGCCTCATTTCCTCACAATCCACATCAATTGAGGATCTAGCCGAAAAGGTAGCTCTGAAATTAGGTGTCTCTAGCAAGCAGATTCCAAGATTTGCCCCTGTGAAAAGATGTTACACTTGCGGAGGTGACCATATGGCGAACGTATGTCCCATCATGGCTCAACCCCAAGTGAATCCCAGTAGTCAATACTGCACCATAGAACGGAGGTACACCAATCACACTGCGCAAGATTGCCCCTACAATAAGCAAGCAGTTAGGCAGACGTACCCACAACCATACCCTCAACAGGGCAGGTACCAAAACCAGTACCCACTGCAGCAGTATGCTAGACCTCAACAAACCTACCACCCACAATACCAAAACCAACAAAAGCCTCAGCCTGTGTTAGCACAACAACCCCCTGCCCCAGCTAATGTAATTCCTGTAAAGTACGTAGCTGCAGAAGAGAACTTGAATAGAGCCATAGTGCCAGTAAGGCCATTGCTGTCAGAAAGTGACCCGAGCGACCATAGCTTTGATTCTACACATATAGATAGCCCCCAGGCCTACTACATGCAATCTCTTGAACATGGTGAGTCCTGCTACAGTGAAGAGCCAAGTGAACCTAGTTGGGAGCCAGAATATGCAAATCTCATGTACACAAATCCCAACACTAGACCTCAACCTAGGCAAGTAAGACCCCCATTCCCTAGAGGACCATGCTACAGATGTCAGGGAGATCACCTCATTCGCGATTGCCCCTTACCTCCACCTACACAACCCCAGTCAGTGGCAATCCAAGGCTTTTGTACAGATTGTGGAAAAGAGCATCTCTTACGAGATTGCCCAAAGAATCCCAATAATATGCCAAAAATTACTCCTATCAATGTTATTGGGTTAGTAGTAGACTCTACAGGAAGCGTCACGTCCACCGCGCCAATACAAGTGGTCACTAGAGCTCAAGCACTGCAACAAAACCAAGACTTAGGCCAAGAAAAGAATGCGGAGGTTAGCGAGACTGAGAGTCAGAATAAGAAGAGGACAAGAGCTTGGAGAGATAGCCGTGAACGTATGAAAAGGCAATGGGCAAAAAAGATGAGCGAACTTGAGGAGAGCCTACGGGAAACCAAAGCCAAAATCATAGAAATCACATCTCAAACGCACTCTCACACATCCCCACCACTACTATCCCCTTCACCCTCCATTCCTCAACCATCTAATCCACCACACATAACCCACCCACCACCCCAAGTAGGATCAGTTTTAGCAGATCCCACGCCCGAAGACATAGATATGATGCTCAGAGCATATCAGGCCAGGATCCAGGAAGGACCAAATGTAACGGATCATGAAAGATGTTACCCTAGAGCTGACCTAGAGCTTGAACGAACTAAGTTGTGTGCCAAGATGGTGGAATTGGCTCAAGCCATGTTTGAGACCAGTCGCCTTTTCACTTGCTCTAGCTCCACTAGAACATCATTGCATTTTGATGGTCTGTTAGACAGATTGGAGATGTTAATTGCAAAGTCTAGAAAAGGAGCCAACTCCCAGGGTAAGGAGAAGGCAAGTGATAGAATAAGCATTCCTCCCAAGGAAGCTTATGTGCCTAACTCCACTGAACCAGACACCTCTTCTTCTATGAATCGATACACACCAGAATTCTTGCGAGAGATTCAAGAAGAGAAATGGGCTAAAGAGAGTGAAGTTCCTCCTCCCATTGAGCTTGTGGATGACATACACGATCAATTCCCACAAGACCTTCCTTCCATTTATGGAGAGCAGGAGAGTGCCCAATCTCAAGAGAGATTAGACTTCGAGTCTAATTCTTTACAGGAACTACCCCATTTCACAGGCCCATGGGAAGCAAAGTCCACTTGTATGAGAGCACCCACAGTCATGGTAAGAAACGAAGATTCAGTCATACCTAGGAACACGGAGGTAGTGAAGAACACTAAGGTGCAGTGCAATCTCACTTTAGAAGAACTACTCAAGGTTAGGCCAGAGCTATGGAAACACGTAGCCAAACAAGTACCAGAGATAGCAAAACCTCGTTCCCAGGTAGGATCCCAGAGAACAGTGCCATAAATACCCTTGGACAAGATAGGAGACATGAGTGAGGGCGAAAAGGGAAACACATATCTTCCTATCACCCATCAAGGATACACCACCAAGGCCATTCTAGACTCAGGTGCAGGAGTTGCAATTGCCACCACTTCCCTATGGAAGCGTTGGGGCAAGCCAGCACTCAGGCCCACAAGGATGAAATTGCAGATGCCTGACGGTCACATAGAGAGACCCTTAGGGCTGCTAGAAGGAATAACTCTCACTACATGTGGTGTTGAGTTTGAGCACACCTTCGCCATATGTGACTTTAGCAAAAATCATGCCTATGAGATGATTTTGGGAAGACCATTTATGCGACAGTTGCAAGTGGTACAGGATTGGGGAACCAATTCCTTGTACCTGCAACACTTAGGTGTTACGACCAAAGTGAATCTCAAGGACTACTCTCATAGAGATGTCCCTCCTGTCCAATGGAACCCCATCCATAGAGCCAAAGATGATACGGAATCGGTGCATTCCATAGGATCAGGATCCTCATGGATGCATGAAGATACCCACTTATGGATGTGCAAAGTAGCAGTAGAAGACCCATCCTATGCACCTGTAGTATTTCCTGATGAAGAATTTGAACCCCATGGCTGGGCAGAAATCCTAGCAACCATGGATGTAGCCATCAATGAAGAACAATGGACACCCCACTGTGATGAGGATGGCTATGACATTTCAGTTTTCTCCATAGAGCCAATCATGGGAGAGGCAGTTCTAGAAGAATGCGAACCTAGCCCTGATGCATTTAAGGATGCAAGTGACTCCGACCTAGAGTCAATCATTATGGACCCACCTTTTGCATCAGATGAAGAATACTTCTATGAAGTAGAATTTCAACCCCAGAGAGACGGAGAGATAACAAATGATGTAAGGTTAGCCACACAAGTGACCCATAAGGATGAAGGAAAGAAAAGAAAGAAGAGAGAATTCACACCAGAAGAGGAAGAATCTTTGTTTGAGGTCCCGAAAAACTTTAAAAAATATGAGATAGACGATAGGAGAGTCATGATAAGGATGCCTAAACGAGAGGCACAATCAGGAGAGGCCTATGATAACAAAGAAACCACCAAAAAAATAGTGGTAGCCCTAGAAGAAGGAGAGGAGAGATGCACTTACATAGGACATGACCTAACAGAGGAAGAAGAGCATGCATTAATAGCCTTGCTAAGAGAATACAGAGACGTATTCGCTTGGAGTTACAAGGATTTGAAGGGTGTCGACCCTGACATATGTTCACACACTATTCCCATGACCTCAGATGCTAAACCCTCTAAGCAAAAGCCATATACATATAACGATAATTATGCTGCTAAGATCAAGGAGGAGATAGATAGACTCGTGGAAGCTGGATTTATCTATGAAATTGAGCACACTGAGTGGGTATCCCCCATTGTAGTGGTGCCCAAGAAGAATGGAAAGCTACGTGTGTGCATTAACTTGAAGAAGGTTAATGCAGCCACTATCCAAGATAATTATCCACTTCCCATCACGGAGCATCTACTAGAAAGAGTAGCAGGCAAGGAAGTGTACAGCTTCCTTGATGGATTTTCGGGCTACAATCAGGTAGCCATTGCTCCAGAAGATCAGCATAAGACGGCTTTTGCCACAGAGTGGGGCATATTTGCTTTTAGAGTAATGCCCTTTGGTCTCACCAATGGGCCAGCCACTTTTCAGAGGCTAATGTGTCATGTATTTAAAGAATTCCTGAGGAAAAACTTAGAAGTCTATGTTGATGATCTTTGTGCTCATTCCAACATTAGACAAACCCATGTTCCTGAACTCAGACAAATCTTTGACAAATGTAGAGAATATCAAGTCTGCCTGAACCCAGAAAAGTGTGTTTTCATGGTCAGACAAGGCAAGATTCTAGGACATATAGTGTCGAAGAATGGCATATCCACTGATGAAGAGAAAGTAAGAGCCATAGCAGAGTTACCTAGGCCAAAGAATGTCAAGGAAGTACAAGCTTTCATGGGGCATTGTAGTTATTACCGGCGTTTCATACACATGTATGCCATCATTGCAAAGCCTCTGTATGGACTTTTGACTAACTTTGAGTGGACTGATGAGTGTGAGGACTCCTTTAATGAACTCAAAAGAAGATTGTGTTTAGCACCAATCTTGACCACACCAGATTGGAATAAACCCTTTCATGTTCACGTGGATGCATCCAATTATGCTATTGGATGTGTACTCGCACAACCTAATGGTGAAGGTAATATGGATCTTCCCATTGCCTATGCTAGTAGACATCTAAATGTTGCTGAACGAAACTATACCACCACTAAACGAGAGGAATTAGGCATGGTATATGCAGTTAAAAAGTTTAGACACTATTTGCTTGCAAATAAGTTGAAATTTTTTTACTGACCATCAAGCACTGTTGTACTTGGTAAACAAACCTTGCAATACCGGTAGATTAGTAAGATGGTTTCTCTTGCTAATGGAGCACGACTTTGAGGTTGTGGTGAGGAAAGGGAAGACTCACTTGAGAGCAGACCACCTCTCTAGGCTCACATCTGGAGAAGCCCCACAAGGAGTATCAGATGACCTTCCTGATGCTTACTTGTTTAATTTGGAAGTTGTCCCTCAGTGGGCTAAGCCATTAGTGCCAGTATTGACATACGGGCCTAACCACCCAGTCATAAACACTCAGGTAGAGAGGTAGTAAAGGCCCAGAAGTACCACATCATGGCAGGAAGCATGTACAAACAAACAGATCAAGGGATATTGGCTTGTTGTGTGGAAGAGGATGAGTACGCTAAATGGTTGCAATTAGCACATGTAGGTGCATTAGAGCAACACTACTCACGGCAACGAACCATACAGACATTAAGGAGACTTGGAGTACATTGGCCAACTATGGAAGCTGATGTCCATAAGCTGTGCAAGGAATGCCCGATCTGCTGCACTAAACCACCTGTGGAACATGCCACTCTTTATCAGGTATCCATAGTGCCAAATTGGAGTGAACCACTAGTAGCATTCTTGAGGACGAAAACATTCCCTCAAGATATGACATTGGCTAGACAAAGAAGTCTAGAACAAGAAGCCCTGGATTACTCACTCATTGGTGATAATCTATACAAGCGTGGTAAAGATGGTTACCTGAGACTATGTGTCCACGAGAGCGAGTATCTGAAGATATTAGAGACTGCTCACCAAGGTGTAGCAGGAGGACACTTTGGACCAGATCGGGTAATCAAAGCGATCCTATTTGCAGGCTTGTGGTGGCCAACCCTTCACATGGATGCACATACCTATGTGAAGAGGTGTGATGTGTGTCAACAAACTCAGTATCCTATACGTAAAGATGAGATGCCATTGAAACCTATGATGGGTGGACGTGCATTCTCTAAGTGGGGAATAGACTTTGTTGGTCCTATTAATCCCCCAACGCAGGGTTCACATGCTGAGTATATCATTGTGGCCACGGATTATCTAACCAAGTGGGTAAAAGTGAAAGCCACATCGAAGAATGATGCCCAAACGACCGCTAAATTCTTATTTGAGAATGTGTTCACTCGATACGGGCTACCCATAGAGCTAGTAAGTGATAGAGGGACTCACTTCTTAAATGAAGTCATTGAAAATCTTCTTCAAGAGTTCTTGGTGATACACAAGAAGTCTGCCCCCTATCACCCACAAGCTAATGGACAAGCCGAAAGCACAAATAAGATTCTATGCAATGTGCTAACCAAATTAGTGAATAACAAACGCCCTGATTGGGACAAACAGCTACACCATGCTGTTTGGGCATACAGAGTTGCCTATAAAACGGTACTCCAAGCCACGCCCTTTCAGATGGTTTTCGGCCAGAATGCAGTGCTACCATTGGATTTTTTGATACCAACCTTGAAAGTAGCACAAGAGCATGATTGGACAGGCCATGAGTTGTCCTCTAGAATCTTCGATCTTGAACGATTAGGTGAAACACGATTGAGGGCTGCAGCAGGAATTTATGCAGCCAAGAAGAGGCAAAAGGCATATTTCGATGCACACGTCAAGGATAAGGGCTTGAAAGCGGGAGACCTAGTCCTAGTCTACACCTTGAAGCAACATGCACGGAAGTTAGAGAAGAGAGGATATGGGCCAATGATTATCAATAGGATCTCCACAAGTGGAGCAGTTCAACTAGCCACTCTAGAGGGTGATATTCTACCAAGTTACATAAGTGGATGCAGAGTCAAGTTATATCAAGAACCCCTGACTAAAGAGATGCTAAATTGACTCAACACTGCCAAGAAACGTAAAGAAAAAGAGAAACAAATTCGAGAAGAAGCACAGGCAGAAGCTTTAGAACGCATCCGACGAATGAGATTGAGGAGACAAGGTAGAGACCAGCCTATGCCTGACACTCAAGAATCTCTAGGCTATCCCATGGCCATGTGCGAGGCTTCAGATGGACATCCCCATAGAATAATCGACCGACGGCCTTTTGTAATCCTAGAAGTAGGACAAGGAGAGAGTGTAAGGACAGTGAGAGCTTTAATTGACTCAGGGGCAGCCACTAGTGCAGTTCGACTTTCTTACTACCAAGAGCTACAATTACAAATCAATCCTATAGAGGCATATCTCATAGGATTGGGAGGTGTGGAAACCCCTTGCATTGGTGAGGTGGAACTTCCCCTCTACATTCAAGAGGTGCTAATGGCAGTCAAAGTGCTAGTGTGTGACGACGAGGATCTTACCAAACCTCTTGTCCTGGGCCAAGACTGGATCTATGATCATGCAGTCAGCCTCAACCTAAGAAGTGGACTTCTTCAGGCATGGGTAGGCCAAAACCACATAACGATTGAATTAGAAAATCAAGCACATAGGTCGCTAGAAGGGGCACCGAATCCTGGTCCTTCTAGGAGTCCACCTGAAATGAACCATGCTACTCTTGACCAAAGTTCTATGGTGCAAAAGATTGCCACTCATGACGAAGGTACAGAAGTCAACGAGGAGTTCCCTTCTTTTCCAAAGAGAATTCGAGGAAAGCAAGCCGGAAAATACAAGATACAGAGGAGCCCGAGGACCAAGAAGAATGAACACCAACCGGTACAATACAGAATACCCCATGGCATGAAGCAGATCTGGATACGCAAAGGTGAACAACCCTCGGCTTTGGAGACAGGATTCCAAAGAGGCATCAAGCAAGCTACAGTGTCAAGGACTACAGCGAAGGAGTACCCTAGGCATCAATCTAGACAAACCATTTCTATTTGGGTTCCAAAGCAGTCAATGAAGGTGATCCCAAAAGCTAGACAAATATGGGTGCCCAAGACCTGCTTACTAGCTCAAATAACTTCACCTCCAATCACAAGATCAAACCAACACTCACGAGTCCTATTGGCTCCCATCCAAAGGCAAACATCTACACTCCACACCACCACATTCTCGGTCACACCTCGGAATGTTTGGAAATGGGTACCCAAAAGGTCCCAAACCCAATACACCCCTGTCCGCAAACCTTCACACATCATCACCAATAAAAGCAACGATTCCAGCATCAAATTTTGGAGACCTAAACCCCATATCAAACCCCCTTACCCACCTTTGTAAATCCTTCCCCTCTGATGTAGGTGCATTCTGAGAACATTGCACATCCAAAGTATGCATCTAGAGTGAACCCTAACCTACTAACCCACATGTACACACATCACGAACACTTCACCCACTAACCTCTAACCACTCGGAATGTCATGTTGGTATTGTGGAGGGAACACCATAACATCCTGTTTCCTATGCAATGCTAATGTGCCTCTCTCTTCTTCTAGCAGATAAGCATCAACAACTACAAGCACTCTCATGGCAGAAGCAGCAGGTCCAAGCTCATAGGCAGGAGTAAGTACTGCAGGAATTGATGTGGATAGTCTACCTGTTGAGGTGCCACCAACTGAACGACCTGTGGAGCTGCAACACCTTCAGCAGATCCCGGTACCGGATCCTCCCACAGGGATCACAGAGAGAGTCCATGCCAATTCTCATTGGTTCAATGGCATGCCAGGTCCATTAGGAGAGGCCAAGTATATATGGGAGTCCAAGTGCGAGTATGACAGGTCATGGGTCCGATTCCAATTTTTCTCCAAGGAGTTTGAGACTCTACAGAACACAGAAGATCTCTAGACCATATGGCAACGTGCAGGGCTAGCCGAATACTTTGAAGCACCACTACCTAAACCGGATCTCCTCCGATGTTATTATTTGGTCTCCACATTACAAGCTAACGAAGAAAAGGACAAACCAGGAACATTCGTACTTCCTTCTTTGCTGGGCAACAACGAGTTGAAAAGGTTTGAACTTACACTGGAATTGGTGAGCGCTGCTTTGTATATGCACGGTACACATGTACCTTCTGAGAAGGATGCTCTCATTCCTACTAACATGAAGGATAGGAAACTACTGAAGCTTAAAGATATGGCAGCACTCACACCAAACGTGTCCATCTCTCTCCGTATGTGCATGCAACATTTTGCTTTCCCCGGTCAAGACCGCTTCACACAACCGCACAAAAGAATTTGGTTTGCTCTTTACTTGGCCGAGACAGGTGCGTTACCAATTAAGCTTCCTGTATGGATTGTGGAGCAGTTGTATGAAGCAAATAAAAGGTCATCCAGGAAACTAGTGGTGAATGGCTGTTGTGCAATCACGCGCATTATATACAGATGCTTAGCATATGATGTACCCATTGAACATGCTTTAACTTGGGCATAATTACAAATGTTTAAGAGGCTCAAGATGTCCACACATCAATCCAAGCGCATGAGGGGTTCGATCCCTTGTGTCCAGACACGTGAAGTTCTAACTACTCCTGAAGTATCGCCACGAGGAGAGACCACCGTACCTCCCTTTACCATTAGAATACCCAGGTCTGGATCTGAAGCTACAACACAAGCTGCCCCCTCCGCTCCTCGTGTCCCTCCTGAATTCGAATTTCCTGCAACTAGGGGCACTGAAGGGATGGGCACTTTCGACTTCGAATCATTCTTGCAAAATACACAATTCTCTGATGTGGAGTTCTATTCAGATGTAGAAGAACAAGGCACCTCTTCCCAAAGAAGAAGGAAATCCATAGAAGGCCGCCATGTACATTGGGATGAGGAACAACAGAGAACTTTGTCGCAATAACAAGAACATTCAGAAGCAGAAGAAGAGGAAACAACTAAAGCCCCAGCTTATACAGTAGAACTCCGGAGGCTATACCAAATAATGGAACGAGTAAGGTCGCAACAGTTGCTCACCGAACAGAGTAGTAGGGTGCTCATGGCTCAGCTTTTGGAAGAAGCAGGAGTTGACTCAGAATACAGTGAAGGTCTCTTATTGATGGCAGAAACCTATGGGGTAGTAGAAGCAGTTCGAACTGCGATTCGGAGGTCTCCAGTTCAATATGATCCACGAAGATTCCAAACACGACCGCGGTCAGGCAAAAACATCCACATCCCCGTTACGAGAGCAGAAGGGCATATTATTACATCAGAATCCATTAAGACAACCTCCCAAGCAGCTGTAACTTCTGGCCAAGAGCACTCAGTCACCCTTGATGAATCAACCGAGCCACTACCACCCACACCCCCACCATCGCCTCCTAGAGCAGAAGCCGTGGAGATCACCTCGACCACTCAACCCACCGAACAAACCTTCATCTTCCGTACTCCCACCTCTAGTTCAACCCTATTCTCCACCTATGAAAACCCAATCTATGAAGCTCCCACCATAACTACACAATCCACCGAATCGCTCATAGAGCCTGCCCTAGGACATCCATCCCCCATGCCCTCAGCCATAGGCCATCCCGATTCTAGATCCATATTCTTGGGATTCCCTGCTACCACGCCACCTTTCATGGCCTCCCTGCCTTCAGCATCTCACCTCCCAAACCCCATCCCTCCAATTCTCCAAGCCCTCCATGCCTTTCTTTCAGGAACATTTCAACCCCGGTCTCAATCATTTCCTCTATTTTCAGTTCCCCCACCATCTTCTCACTTATTCACCACTTTCACACACACACCACCTACCATTCCAATGTATATGGTATACATCACACTTGCTTCCACTCCTGAAAGCATGGACATTTCAACACCCACAGCCCCTCCCCCACCCCCCACACTTCCACCTCCTCCCATTCCCCCTCCACCAATTTCACCCACACACACGTCTTCAATAGACACATCATTCACTCTTCCCCTTCCCCAATTCCCTTCCCATGCATCTTCCATTGTACACACCACACCCTCATCCATAGGCAATGCATTGGACACTATGCTCGCATGTATATCACAGTTAAGGACAGAGTACAATCAGCTCCAACAACATAAGGCATGACTACAAGAGCACTCGGAGGTACTGCAACATTGTCTTGCTACACTAGAAGAGAAGAATGCTCGCGTCCTTACACAATTCCAAACTCTACAAGAGGCTCATAGCATATTGGAGGTACAATTACAGAACAGACCAGGAAGCAATGCAAGTGGTAGAAGGTCATCTACGAACACAACTAGAACGCAATTCAAAGCTTCAACGAAATATGGCCCTACTCAAACGACATCTTGCAGCTGCTCATGAAGAGAATCGACGCCTGCACTTACAGAATCAGGAAAACCTAGAAGCAGCTATCGAAAACACACCTGGGGCACCCATCAGTCCCTCAAAGTTTCAAGCTGTGACCCCTGATAATATCAAGATAATTTTGGAAGTCTATGCCACCCTACTTGAAGCCCATGACCAGTTATCAGAGGAACTGGGTCAACTGAAGCAGAAACACCAAAAAGAAACAACAACTGCCTCTCAAACCACCTCCTCTGCTGCTTCACTTCTCACAAACTCAGAGGCCTTAAAAGATCTCCAGAAACAGGTCACAGAATTGCAAGCACGTCTACTACAATATGAGAGACCACCTTCCCCACCTGAGGCTCCCACCGATGAGGAAACAATAGTACTAACCTTCCTGTATTGCAAGGTTTATTGACTAAGTACAGTAGGGCTTGATGATCAATGAAGAATTTGAATTTGTTTGCCAACAGATAATGTCTGAACTTTTTCACTGCGTACACCATCCCTAGGCCTTCTCTCTCAGTGGTGGTATAATTGCGTTCTGCTTGATTTAATTGTCTGCTGGCATAGGCTATGGGGTGATCTAGCTTTCCTGTATCTGCAGGTTGAGCTAAGATGCAACCAATGGCAAACTTGGAAGCATCCACATGAATGTGAAATGGCTTATTCCAATTAGGTACTCGAAGGATTGGTGTTGAACTCAATCGATTCTTTAACTCATTGAAGGCTTTCTCACATTCTTCGGTCCAATTAAATTGAGTCAAGAGTGCATAGAGAGGTCTAGCAATTATGGCATACATATGTATAAATCTTCGATAATATCCACAGTGTCCCATAAATGCTTGTACTTCTTTAGCAGTCTTTGGTCTTGGTAAATCCAGAATTACTTTGATTTTGTCTTCATCAGTTGAAATTCCATTTTTAGAGACAATATGTCCTAATATCTTTCCTTGTCGAACCATGAAGACACATTTTTCTGGGTTGAGGCATACTCGATATTGTCAACATTTGGCAAAGATCTTTTCTAGTTCAGGGATGTGCTCCGATCGTATAGCTGAATAAGTACATAGATCATCCACGTATACCTCCATACTTTTTCTCAAGAATCATTTGAATACATGGCACATCAATCTTTGGAAGGTGGCTGGGGCATTCGTTAGACCAAAAGGCATGACTCTAAAGGCGTATACTCCCCATTCAGTTGCGAAAGCGGTTTTGTGTTGGTCCTCAGGAGCAATGGCTACCTGATTATACCCTGAAAAGCCATCCAAAAAGCTATAAACTTCCTTCCCTCCCACTCTTTCCAACAGATGATCCGTAATTGGTAATGGGTAACTATCTCTTATGATCGCGGCATTTACTTTCTTCAGATTGATGCACACCCTTAACTTTCCATTCTTTTTCGGTACAACCACCAAAGGTGACACCCATTTTGTGTGCTCAATCTCATATATGAATCCAGCATCTAACAACTTATCTATCTCTTCCTTTATCTTTGCTGAATACACGTCATTATAAGTATATGGTCTTTGTTTAGAAGGTTTGGCTTCGGATGTCATGGGGATTCTATGGGCACATATAGATGGATCTACTCCTTTCAAGTCCTTATAGGTCCATGCAAAGACATCCCGATATTCCCTTATGAGGCGTATTAACTCTTGTTCCTCCTCCATTGAGACATCTTGTCCTATGAAAGTACATCGTTCTTCTCCTTCCTCTAAGGTTACTACTATCTTCTTGGTTTGTTCCTTATTGTCATATGCTATTCCTGTCTGTGCTTCTCTTTTAGGCATTTGAATAGCAACTTTTCTTTCTTCTACTTCATATTTTTTGAAGTGGGCTGGTACTTCAAACTGATCTTGTAGTTTGTTTTCTTCACCTTCTGGCTCTTTATCTAGCTCAAGCTCTTCTTCCTGTATAGGTTCCTGGTTGTTTTCGTTAGCTGTGACACCTATTTTTTTATTTTCATCCTCTGGTTCCATTGGTTCTTGTTCCATCTCAATGCTCTCATAGTCCTCCTTCCATTCTTTCTCTATCACTTCTCCTTCTTCCGCCTCCTGAAGGACTACTACATATAGACTAACGTCATATCCTTCCTCATCAATACATTCATTCATGATTATCACTTCTTCGTTCACACATACATCGAGGGTCGCTAAAATCTCCATCCAACCATGAGGTTCAAACTCTTCATCCAAAAATACTTGAGGCATGTAAGCTGGATCTTGTACAGGCCTAGCTACTCCTTGCCTTTGCTTCCATCCCTTTCTCCTATCCTCTTCCTTTTTGGCAGTTTGGCATATCCATAGATGAGTGTCCTCGTTCATCCAAGATTGGTCACTAGAACGTATGCTGTGAATTGACTGATCGTCTTCCTCCTTATGAATTTGATTCCATTGTAAGGGGGGAACATCTTGATAAGTATAAGTGTGGAGATTAAATCTCGTGGTAGTTCCTTCATGTTGTAGGTAGACTACATCTTTTCCCCAATCTTGCACAACCTTTAACTGTCTCATGAAAGGTCTCCCAAGTATCATTTCATAATTGCTCGGCCTTTCAAATTGACATATTGCTAAAGTGTGTTCAAATTCAACTCCGCATGTGGTAAAAACTACCCGTTCCAATAATCCCAAGGGTCTTTTTGTGTGTCCGTCTGCCATTTGTATCTTCATGCGCGTTGGTCTTAAAGATGGTTTTCCCCATTTCTCCTAGATTTCTCTAGTCGCAATGCCAACACCAGCTCCGGAATCCAAGATGGCTTTGGTGGTATAACCCCTATAAGTAATTGGAAGGCAAGTGTTTCCTTCATCTCCCTCACTAAAATCTCCCACCTTATCCACTGGGATCTTTACTGTGTTTACTTCATCAGCTATCTCTTTTTCTTCCGTCTTGATCTCCAATTGACTGGTTAATTTCTCCTTCAAATGTGGTTTAACCTTCAACAATTCTTCCAATGTTAGGGTACAAGGGATTTTTACCTTTTTAAGGTGTTGTATAATATCCAATGTTTGGAATGATGGGTTCGGTTCTTTCTTCCTTATTGAGGGAATGCAATACAATTCTGAATTATGTTCGTACTCTCCTGTGTAATTTGGCAAAACCTTTACTCCGTCATCTCCTTTGTCACTTGGATCCATTGGTAAAATTTCTTCTGAATTTAATTCAGGTATTGAACCCTCTATTTCCTCTTCTACTTCTATTTCTTCAAAGGGCGGTTCAATTCCTTCTACTTTCTTCCATCTGTCTTCTTGGACTCTTGCCCACAAATCTTTAGGCCATTCCCCTTCTACTTCGGGAACAATGGATCCTTCCCTTTTATCCTCACAATAATTGTCATTCTGTGTCTTCCTTACTTCGGTTTTCTCGTGTTCATGAGTAATGACACAGTCTTGGAATTCTCTTTCGGAGATTCGGGTATTGGGTAATGGCACTGCAAGTTTTTCTAAGGTCTGTTGAGCAACTTCTATTAATTTTTTGCAGATCTCCAACCTCTCTTTCTCTAGGTCACCTCTAGGATATTCTCTTTCATATTGTTCCATGGTAGGTCCTGCTCTTATTCGTGCCTTGTATGCCTGAATCCACATGGCTAGTTCTTCAGGCATGGGATCTGCTAAGACTGATCCTACCTCTTCTTTTTTGTACTTTTCATTTTTATTTTCTTCTTAAATTTTCTGTTCCTCTTTTGGGTTTGGTTCGTTCTTCTCATTTTCCTTCTTCTGCAGTAACTTCTTTTCTTTTATCCTATCTCTACGGTTCTTCCATCTTTGTGTTCTTTTACTTACAAAACTTTTCTCAGGCTCTTCCGAGTCTTCAACTCTCTGAGCTGTGGGTGTATTCATTTCTGGCTCACTTTGATTGTGTTTTTCAGGTTTTTTTGGGGCCTCTCTAGGTTTGGCTCTTGTTATAGCCTTTAATGGTACAGTGTATTCCTTATCGCTCTCTAATGATTCGATTACTTCAATCACATTGATTTGCACGTTGGATGTAACCTTGTCGGGGTTCTTGGGGCAATCTCTGAAAAGGTGTTCCTTACCACAATCACTACAGTAGCCTTCCCAAACTCGTTGTGGTGGTGGTGGGTTTGGCAATGTGCATTCTCTGATATAGTGATCACCTCCACATCTGTAGCATGGTCCTCTGGGCACAGGCGGTCTGTTCATGGGTCGGGGTGATATGGTTGCTCTAGGGGCTGTGTACATTAATGACACATAGTCCTGCTCATATCCATAGGAACCATCTCGTACTTCCATGCCATAGGCATATGGTTCGTACAATTGTCCATATTCTGTCATAGAGCTTTCATAATTGGGATATGCTCCTTGACTATGGTCGTAAGATGAGTCATATGGTTCATTACTAGCCAATGGTGTGGCTGGGACTATTGCTCTCTCTAGGTTTTCTTCAGGTTGAGCTATCTTGACTGGGACCACGTTCTGAGGATGGGGCGGTTGTTGTCCTAGCACTGGTTGGGGTTGGGTGTATCCTTGATACACATACGGTCGTGACACTGGTGCCTGCTGCTGATACGTAGGGTATCTCCATGCTTCACCTCCTTGCTCTCTTTGAGGGTATCCATTAGGTCTCATATATGGCTGTGCTGGTCTCGATTGCCTATTGTAAGGGCAATTTTCTGTACTGTGGTTTGTATATTTTTGTTTCTATACTGCAATATTGTAGAGGTCCTGGGACGGTGGGTCTATTATAAGCATAAGCAGGTGGTGGGACTACTCCCCTAGTGCACAAGTGAGAAGGATGATCGCCTCCGCACTGCATACATCTTCTAAGCATGGGCACTCTTATAGGGTTACTGGGGTAGTTCCTCTGTCCTTGAATGTTCAGCTTCTTCGCTACCAAATCGGCTATTTCCTCTACATTTGTTGGCTGTATACAAGAAGAAGCAAGTACGAGCATACAAGCAGATCTAGCACTAAGGCAACCCTTTATTTTTTTCAAAACCATTACACCAGTTAAAAGTGATTCTCATCACTAAAAAACCCCTGTAAATACCATTTTCACCTTTTTGTAGCTCCATTTTGTACAAGCTGAGGAGTCCTCGAGCTTGAGGAGCCTTAGAAGTAGTTGCTTGCCAATTTTCATAATTTTTAGATCTCGTTTAAGCCCTCAAATAAGCCCTGGAACCTAATTTTTAACTAGGCCGGACACTAGGTCTGGACAGGGCCAAAGCTAGTCAAAAACTATAAATAGAGCTAGAGAGCTCATTTTTGAGCTAGCTTCTTGTAGTGTGAGCTTGTATGAGAACTTTGTTGCAATAGAAGTGATTCCATTGTCTTACTCTCTTTGTTCTTGCCGTGTGCGTGCGTGTATGTGTGTGCATGCTTGTGTGCTTCTCACTCACGCACTTTGTGCTTCCACTTGCTTGTGGTCTTCATACCATCCTCACGTCTTCCCAGATTGACATTAAAGGAGGTGCTACTCATCACTGAGCTACACCAAATTTTGGCACCGTTGCCGGGGATCGAGCTTTGAGGACGAGCGTGTGATGGTAAGACGTAGAGAGGACGCGTTGGAATGGTAAGTAGTTGGTAAATTTCTGATTTTTCTCCATCTCCATCTCCATCTTCACCTCCTTCTCCATCTCCACCTCCACCTCCTTCTCCACTACATATTCCCTCTTCCTTATCATTCCCTCATTTGTTGTGTGCGAGTTTGAGAGAGAGCGAGCGTGTGTGTTCTTGTTTTGTGTGTTTTTTGCATGTTTCTTGCAGGTGGCAGCTCCATCATCATCTCTAGCAAGCTCAGCAGGTACACAATCTATCTGCACAGTCCCCGAGGTGTTGAGCTCGAGCTATCGCGACACTCCGAAAATTTCACCCAATCACAATTCTGAGTGCAGCACGACACTCCGCAGGCCTAGAGCTCCCAGGATCACTAGACAGAACAGAAAAATTCACCATATCCCAAGCTATCGCGACACCTCGAGGTATCGCGACACTCACGACCTATCGCGACACCTCACGACCTATCGCGACACCTCACGACCTATCGCGACACTTACGACCTATCGCGACACCTCACGACCTATCGCGACACCTCACGACCTATCGCGACACCTCACGACCTATCGCGACACTCCCACCTATCGCGACACTTCGACCTATCGCGACACTTCGACCTATCGCGACACCTCCCACCTATCGCGACACCTCACGACCTATCACGACACTTCGACCTATCGCGACACCTCCCACCTATCGCGACACCTCACGAGCTATCGCGACACCTCGACCTATCGCGACACCTCGACCCGACCTATCGCGATACACGACCTTTAACGCATGAAAAGTTAGGGTTATTTTTGAGTGAATTGAAGGGTAGTTGAGCTTAATTTTAGGCACCTTGGTATAACTTTAGAACCTTGGAAGCGGGCAAAAGACCTAGAAACCAGAGAGGGATCTCCTGAACCCTGAGAGCCTGTTTTGACCCTTTAGTGCCTGAATGGTCATAACTTGACCATACGAACTCCGATTGATGAGATTTTGGTCTCGTTGGAAAGCTCGTTGAGAATCCTACGTGGACCTCGACTGGTTTTTGTAAGAATCATACGCGGAGTTTTAGAACATGCATTTTTAAGTTGACCTTTAGGTGGAACTAAGTGGTCCTCAGATTCAGGGGGTACAGTGAGTTACTCCAGGGGGACTAAAATTATTGATGTGTGTCTGTCAATTACTTGTGGTAAGAGAGCTATACTGACTGGTGAGCTTTTGCAGGAACATTGTGTGCACTCAAGGCAATCCAAAGCAAGCTAGAAAGGGTGAGTACCAAGCTTGGGAGAAGGCTTCCTGGGCTTGTGTAGCAGTCTGGTCAACCAGCTAATTGAGGTTGGAAGATCTCTCAACCCTCCTTTGTCAATTCCTAGCCTAGGCTAAGTACGACTTAGGTGTGGTAATTAATTAGGGCAACGTTAGGCACGAATCAAGTCCAAGAGTATTAATCAACCAAGTGCAAGAATTAAGTAGGTCTTAAGTGCGAAAACTCTAAGGGACAAAAGGTAAACTGGAATCGATCACTTATCAAGTGCGGAAATTCACTTAAGTACTCCTGACGACGCGATTTCAGACAAGACCATAAACATAATATTCAACTCAAAAGAACAAAGTGATTGGTGCAAATTAACCGACAACGAGAGTGTGCTTGGGTCCAAGGGGGTAAATAAATCAGGCATATGAACCTTAGATCAGGCAGACACTTAGGCCGAGACAGACAAAGCCTCAGATCTTCTGAAGCTAGTGTCAATCACACTGCCAGGTCTTGGGCCCAGCAGTTGAGTGATTACCCATACACTCCCAGATCAGAAACAAGTGATTCTGAGATGTCCTATCACATGGAGAGACCAGTAGGTAGTTCAGGGTTGGCTTATCTAGAAAAGCCAGAGGGACCTTACAAGACTCAATTGGAATATATCAGGACGAATCGTCTAGGTGCTCGCATCTACGAAGACGGACTGAGAAGATTGGTGGTCCAGATTAAGAACCCCGATCAACCCCATGGATTAGACCACCCGGTAGTCAAGTTTGAGAATGGAGCATACCTAGATAAAGAGGGGACTATATATGTAGTCACCACTCTTCCTGATAGAACTGATGAGTTTGGAAATGTGATTGCGGAGACCGACATGGGTGATATAGAGCAAGGGAACTTAGAGAGAGAGCCAAGAACTCCCCGTGGTAAATCTGTCTTGACCAGAATCATGACTCCAGAGTGGATTCCATAGGATAATAAAAGCATCGATCTGCTTTTAAACCGAGAAACCGATGAGGCTTTTTGGAGATATAAATCTGCTCAACCTCAGGAAGTGAGTGCCCTCACAATCTATGAGTTTAAAGACCCTGATAGCCCAGGCCAAGTAACCTACCTAGACAATGCATCAGAGAGAATCTTCATGGTCACCGAGCATGGCAGACATGCCTACACATGGAAGGGTGAATTTTTTTTTCCCCAACCAAGGTCTAATGTGTCCTTTGGTCACCAAGGAGCTGGGACCTCCCAAGCTCATGGAGCTCAAAGAGATAGAAGTAGAGACAAACCTGAGGTAAGTTTTGCCAACTCCCTGGGAAGAGAAAGAACGAGAACAGAAAGGAATAGAGTGGACCTTGAGAGACATAGAACCCCATGGAATCAAAGGAATACTGACGATTTTCCTTTGCCAAGGCCGAGAGAACACACTAGGACCCTGCGACCAACTCAACTGGTGAAGTCCATGAAGAATTACTTCGATGGCACGGGAGACCCTTATGACCATGTGGCAGAATTTCGGCAAGTATTGAAAGCTGAACAGGTAGAGGACCTATTCACACAATATAATGCTTTCGGTCTAACCCTTAGGAACACTGCCCTTACGTGGTTTCAACCACTAAACAAGAGGCATTTCAGAAACATAGATCAGCTCTTAGAGGCATTTATCGTTGAGTTTTCTAAGAGTGGAATCAGGCATAACACTTCCTCACTAATTCATAGCTTCAAACAAACACCTCAAGAGACGGTCAGACTAGCTGGAAGAAGATTTAGGCAGTACCTGGAGAGATGCCCGATGCCGGAGTTACCCACACCAGCCAAACAAGTGGCCTTGTTCCTAGATGGATTGTTGAGCACTAAGCTCAGGTCATATGTGTACCTGAAGGACCCCAGAACGATAGAAGAGTGCGTGCGCATGTGCATAGACATTGAGGACAATCTAGGTGAGGAATTAGAACTATCAAAAATCTATAAGGATTCTGATAGCTCTAGTAACCTGACATCTAGTCAATCCACATCCATCGAGGAACTTGCAGAGAAGGTAGCCCGAAAACTAGGTGTCTCTAGCAAACAAATTCCGAGATTTGCCCCAGTTAAGCGGTGTTACAATTGTGGTGGTGACCATATGGCAAGTGTATGTCCCATTATGGCCCAACCCCAGGCGAATCCTAATAGCCAGTACTGCACCATAGAGCGCAGGTACACCAACCACACTGCACAAGACTGCCCATATAACAAACAAACTGTTAGGCAAAATTACCCTCAGCCATATCCACAACAGGGTAGATACCAGAATCAGTACCCACCACAACAATACAATAGACCACAACAAACTTATCAGCCACCGTATCAAGGGCAGCAGGGACCTCAACCAGTCCTAGTACAGCAACCCCCTGCTCCCACCAATGCAATCCCAGTGAAATATGCGTCTGCTGAAGAAAATCCGAATAGAGCCATAGTCCCAGTCACCCCATTGCTATTAGACAGTGATCCAAGTGACCATAGTTTTGACTCCACACATATTGATAGCCCACAGGCTTACTACATGCAGTCACCCGAGCATAACGAGTCATACTATTATGAGGACCCAAGTGAAAATAGTGGGGAACCTAAGTATGCTAATGTCATGTACACAAACCCCAACTCTAGACCTCAACCTAGGCAGGTACGACCCCCATTTCCTAGAGGACCATGCTTCAGATGTCAGGGAGATCACCTTATACGTGATTGTCCACTGCCTGTCCCTACACAACCTCAACCAGTAACCATTCAAGGTTTCTGTCAAGACTGCGGGAAAGAACATCTCCTACGGGATTGCCCAAAGAACCCTAATAACATGCCTAAAATCACTCCTATCAATGTTGTTGGGTTAGTTGTAGACTCCACAGGGAGTGTGACTTCCACTGCACCTGTGCAGGTGATCACAAGAGCCCAGGCACTACAACAAAACCAAGGTGTTGGTCAGGAAAAGAGCCCCGAGGTGAGTGAAACAGAGAGCATAACCAAAAAGAGGACTAGAGCCTAGAAGGATAGTCGTGAAAGAATGAAAAGGCAATGGGCAAAAAAGATAAACGAACTTGAAGAAAGCTTGAGAGAAACCAAGGCAAAAATCATAGAGATCTCATCTCAACCGCACTCTCACACCTTCCCACCGCTACCATCCCCATCACCCTCCATTCCTCCACCCTCTAATACACCCCACGTAACCCACCCACCACCCCGAGTAGGATCAGTCTTAGCTGACCCCACTCCTGAAGGCTTGGACATGATGTTCAAGGCCTACCAAGCTCGACTTCAAAACGGGCCAACAGCTGCAAACCTAGACAAGAGTTACCCTAGAGAAGATTTAGAGATTGAACGGATGAAAATGTGCATGAAAATGGTAGAACAAGCTCAAGCTATACTTGAGACTAGTCAAAAGTTCAATCAGACAAACTCTATCAAATCAGATTTGCACTTCCAAGGCTTACTAGAAAAATTAGAGCAGTTGGTAAACAAACACAAATTTCCTTTACCTCCACAGGCTCAACCAGTTATTGAAAGAGGAAGCTCACCACCAATGGGAGCTTATGTTCCTATTCCACGGATGCTGGAATACCTCCTTCAATTCAACAGTACTCTCAAGAGTTCTTGCGGGAAATACAAGAAGAGAAATGGGCCAAGGAGAAGGGTAATTCCCCTCCTATTCCTGAGATTGATGATCTTCGTGATCAATTTCCCCAAGACATTCCGTCTATCTATGGAGATCAAACAGAGCAACAAGAGGATGAGAGATTGGATTTTGAATCTAATTCTCTACAAGAGTTGCCTCATTTCACAGGCCCATGGGAATCTGAATCTCTCCAGATCAGAGCTCCCACAATATTGGTGAGAAATGAAGACTCAGTGATTCCAAGAAACACTGATGTTGTGAAGAACACTAAGGTTCAATGTCATCTCACTGTAGAGGAGCTGCTCAAGGCAAAACCGGAGCTCTGGAATCATGTGAAGGATCAGGTTCCAGAACTTGAATCCAATATACCAAAAGTAGGCTCTAAGCAAAAAGTTCCAGAGATACCTCTCGACAAGATAGGAGACATGAGCGAAGGTGAAGAAGGTAACACTTATCTTCCGATCACCTATCAAGGTTATACAACCAAAGCAATTGTGGATTCGGGTGCTGGTGTTGCTATTGCGACCACCTCCTTGTGGAAGCGATGGGGCAAACCCACCTTAAGACCAACGAGAATGAAACTTCAAATGGCAGATGGTCATTTTGAGAGACCTCTAGGATTGCTTGAAGGGATAACTCTAACCACTTGTGGTGTAGAGTTTGAACATACATTTGCTATATGTGACTTTGAGAAAAATAATGTCTACGAGATGATCCTAGGAAGACCCTTCCTACGACAATTGCAAATAGTACAGGATTGGGGAACCAACTCCTTGTACTTACAGCACTTAGGGGTCACCACCAAGGTCAATTTGAAGGATTACACCTTCAAAGATGTACCACCCCTACAGTGGAATCCTATCCACAAAGCGAAAGAAGATTCTATCTCCGTGCATTCTGGAAGTTCACCTGATCCAACCTGGCTGCATGAAGATACTCACTTGTGGATGTGCAAGGTCGCGGAGGAAGAGGAAAAGCGCCTAAAAGCGAGAGAAGAAGGAACTCCCCCAGGAGATAGACCAATAAAAGACCCAGCCTATACACCGATGATATTTCCAGATGAGGAATTTGAGCCTCATGGTTGGGCAGAAATCTTAGCTACCATGGACATTGCAGTCAATGAAGAACAATGGACACCTCATTGTGATGAGGAGGGTTATGATATTTCAGTGTTCATGTGTCAGCCCCTGTTGGAAGAGTGTGATCCTAGTGAGTTCATAGAAGAAGAAGAGAATGACGATGATCTCGAATCCATTGTGATGGATACTTACTTTGACTCAGAGGAACACTACTTAGAAGACATAGGAGTGTTAACCCAAAAAGAAGAAGAACCCCTCGCGAGTATTAAAACGATAAATTCAAAGAAAGGAAGTGAAGGAGGTCAAAAGAGGAAGAAAAGAAAAGCAGTGAAACAAGAGGAGGAAGAATCATTGTTTGAAGTACCAGAAAATTTCAAGAAATATGAAGTGGAAGACCAGAAAATTTTGGTACGAATGCCTAAGAGAGAGGCCATTATAGGAGAAGCATATGACAATAAAGAAAAGACCAAAAAAATTGTAGTGACCAAGGGAACGAAGAACGATGTACGTACATAGGAGATGACCTAAGTGCAAAAGAAGAAGCAGAGCTTGTAGCTCTATTAAGGGAATATAGGGATGTGTTCGCATGGCACTATAAAGACTTGAAAGGAGTAGATCCAGAGATTTGCTCTCATACGATTCCGATGACCGCTGATGCCAAGCCAACCAAACAAAAGCCCTACACATATAATGACAATTATGCAGCCAAAATAAAGGAGGAAATTGACAGGCTGATTGAAGCTGGATTCATCTATGAGATTGAGCACACTGAATGGGTGTCCCCCATTGTAGTGGTGCCCAAGAAGAATGGAAAATTGCGAGTGTGCATTAACCTTAAAAAAGTTAATGCCGCTACGATCAGAGATAGTTATCCACTTCCAATCACCGAACATCTATTGGAGCGTGTTGCAGGCAAGGAAGTTTATAGCTTCCTTGATGGATTTTCAGGTTACAACCAAGTAGCCATTGCCCCCGAAGATCAACACAAAACGGCCTTTGCCACAGAATGGAGAATCTTTGCATTTCGTGTGATGCCATTTGGGCTCACCAATGCACCTGCAACATTCCAAAGACTCATGTGTCATGTCTTCAAAGAGTTCTTGCGAAAGAGCTTAGAAGTATATGTGGATGATTTATGCACTCATTCCCAAGAAAGAAGTTACCACATCCCTGAGCTCAGACAAATCTTCAACAAGTGTAGAGATTATCGAGTGTGTCTGAACCCAGAGAAGTGTGTGTTCATGGTACGACAAGGTAAGATCTTAGGTCACATTGTTTCTAAGAATGGAATTTCAACAGATGAAGACAAAGTAAGAGCAATAGCAGAGTTGCCAAGACCAAGGAATGTTAAAGAGGTACAAGCCTTTATGGGCCATTGTGGATATTACCGTAGGTTTATCCACATGTATGCCATCATAGCTAAACCTCTTTATGGGTTGTTAACAAATTTTGAGTGGAACGAGGAATGCGAGAATTCCTTCAACGAGCTGAAAAGACGTTTGTGCACAGCACCAATATTGACTACTCCAGATTGGAGCAAACCCTTCCATGTCCATGTAGATGCCTCCAATCATGCAATAGGATGTGTGCTAGCACAACCCACAGGTGAAGGAAACCTAGATTTGCCGATAGCATATGCTAGTAGGCAATTAAATGCAGCTGAACGAAATTACACCACAACGGAGAGAGAAGGCTTAGGCATGGTATATGCTGTGAAGAAGTTTAGACACTATCTATTGGCCAATAAGTTCAAGTTTTTCACTGATCATCAAGCTTTACTATATTTGGTCAATAAACCTTGCAATACATGCCGCTTAGTAAGATGGTTCCTCTTACTAATGGAATACGACTTTGAAGTTGTTGTCAGGAAAGGTAGAACCCATCTTAGGGCAGACCATCTTTCTCGCATCACTTCAGGAGAGCCACCGCAAGGAGTGTCTGATGAATTGCCCGATGCTTATCTGTTCAATTTAGAAGTTGTTCCTAAATGGGCAAATAAGCTGGTACCAGTCCTAACCTTCGGGCCTGCAAATAAGAATGTGAAAACAAGCAAAGAGGAAATTGTAAAATCACTAAAGTATCAAATATTGGCCGGAAGTATGTACAAGCAAGACACTGAGGGCGTATTGGCTTGTTGTGTCGAGGACGACGAACATACTAGTTGGTTGCAACAAGCCCATGAGGGATTGCTAGGAAATCACTACTCTAAACAACGAACATTGCAGAATCTAAGACACTTAGGAGTGTATTGGCCTAGCATGGACAAAGAAATACAAGAGTGGATCCACAATTGTCCAGTGTGCCAGAAGAGACCCCCAGTGGAACATGCCACTCTTTATCACGTGTCATTAATCCCAGATTGGAGTGCTCCATTGGTCGAGTTCATGAGATCGGGAACATTACCCAATCAGGCTAGTCATGCAAGAAGACGGAGCATGGAGCAAGAGGTTCAAGACTATGCCTTAGTAGGAGACAACCTATATCGAAGAGGCAAGGATGGTTACCTAAGACTGTGCATTCATGAATCAGACTATTTGAAAGTCTTAGAAGCTGCACACAGCGGTGCTGCAGGTGGACACTTTGGGCCTGACAGAGTAATTAAGACCATTCTATTCTCAGGACTTTGGTGGCCCACTCTTCATATGGATGCACATACTTATGTGAAGAGTTGTGACACATGCCAACGTGCCCAATATCCGATAAGAAAAGATGAAATGCCTTTAAGGCCAATGATGGGAGGACGTGCATTTTCAAAGTGGGGTATAGACTTTGTAGGTCCCATCAACCCCCCAGCTAGAAACTCCCATGCAGAATATATTATTGTAGCCACAGATTACCTTACAAAGTGGGTGGAAGTAAAAGCCACGACAAAGAATGATGCTCAAACGACGGCTAAGTTCTTATTCGAAAATGTGTTCACTAGATATGGGTTACCGATAGAGTTGGTTAGTGATAGAGGTACGCACTTCTTGAATGAGGTCATTGAAAATCTCCTTCAAGAATTCATGGTGATACATAAGAAGTCTGCCCCTTATCACCCACAAGCTAACGGACAAGCCGAGAGCACGAATAAGATCCTATGTAACGTATTGACGAAACTTGTAAATAATAAACGCTCTGATTGGGACAAACAACTTCATCATGCTGTTTGGGCATACCGAGTTGCCTACAAAACGGTACTCAATGCCACCCCATTTCAGATGGTCTTCGGACAGAATGCGGTGCTACCATTAGATTTCCTAATTCCAGCTTTAAGAGTAGCACAAGAGCATGAGTGGAATGGACATGAGTTGTCCTCTAGGATCTTTGATCTAGAATGTTTAGGTGAGATGAGGCTACGAGGAGCAGCAGGCATCTATGCTGCAAAGAAACGGCAAAAGGCATACTTTGATGCCCATGTGAAGGATAAGGGCTTGAAAGCAGGAGATCTAGTTTTAGTCTACACATTGAAACAACACGCAAGAAAGCTAGAAAAGAGAGGCTACGGACCTATGATCATCAATAGGATCTCCACGAGTGGAGCAGTACAACTAGCCACTCTAGAGGGGGATGTTCTCCCAAACTATATTAGCGGATGCAGAGTCAAGCTGTATCAGGAACCCCTCACGGAGGAAATGCTAAGTCGACTCAATACTGCTAAGCAACGTAAAGAGGAGGAAAAACGAATTCGAGAAGAAGCACAGGCAGAGGCCTTAGAGCGTATCAGGCGAATGAAGCTGAGGAGACAAGGGAGGGATCAGCCTATGACTGACAATCCAGAGTCTCCAGGCTATCACATGGCCATGTGTGAGACTTCAGGTGAACGTACCCATAAGATAGTGGACCAACGACCTTTTGTGACCCTAGAAATAGGACAAAGAGACAGCACAACAAGCGTGAGAGCATTAATTGATTCAGGAGCAGCCAGGAGTGCAGTTCGGCTTTCTTATTGCCAGCAGTTGCAATTGGAGGTAAAACCCCTAGAAGCATACCTAATAGGATTAGGAGGTGTTGAAACCCCTTGCATGGGAGAGGTGGATCTTCCCCTCTACATACAAGAGGTCCACATGCCAGCAAAAGTGCTAGTGTGTGAAGACGAGGATCTGACTGAACCTCTTGTCTTAGGCCAAGACTGGATCTATGATCACGCAGTCAACCTCAACCTAAGAAGTGGACTTCTCCAGGCTTGGGTAGGCCAAAGCCGTCTCACGATTGAATTAGAAAATCAAGCACTCAAACCAATAGAACAGGCACCAACTCCTGGTCCCTCCAGGAATCCACATGAAGATAACAATGTTGTTCTTGTACAAACTTCTATGGTGCAGAGGATTGTCAATCTTACCGAAGGTACAGGAGCCAATAAGGAGTTCCTAACTGATTCGAAGAAGATTCTAGACGAGCAGACCGAACATCACTCAACACGAAGGAGGCTGCTGAGCAAGAGGCAGGAGCGCCAACCCATGCAACATGGAGCATCTCGTGGCGCGAAGCAGATCTGGATACGCAAGGATGAGAAACCCGTAACTCTAATAGCAGACTCTCAAGGAGACAAGAAACGAGCCTCACCATCAAGGAACAAAGTGAAGAAGCCCCCTAGGATAACCCCTAGGCATACCAATTCTATTTGGGTTCCTAAGCGATCAATGAAGGCCATCCCTAATGCTAGACAGATATGGGTGCCCAAGGCTTGCTTACAAGCCCAAATTACTTCACCTTCAGGCACTAGGATGAAGCAACTTTCACAAACACTCGTGGCCAACTACTCAGAAAATGAAAAGATACCTACACCTCTCACTATCTCCACTCCCATCTACCGTAGGAATGTCTGGAAATGGGTACCCAAAAGGTCCCAAATACATCACACTCTCATCCAGAAATCTTCACCTGTCTTTAGTTCTAAGAGCTACGAATCCTCTATCAAAGTGTGGAGAATTAAACTGTGTATTAAACCCCCTGACCCAATTCTGTAAATCCGTCTACTCTAACACAGGAGCATTCTGAGCCCATTGCATAACCAAAGTATGCATCTAGGATGGCACTGACCTCTAATCACCACTCACACCTATCACAAACACTTCACCACTAACCACTGACCTCCGGGATTGTCATGTTAGTATTGTGAAGGGAACACCATTACATCTTGTTTCCTAGGCAACACTAATGTGCCTTTCTTCTTCCAGCAGATAAGCAACCTACTCTCATGGCAACAGCGGCAGGCACAAGCTCTCAGGCAGGCTCTGGTGCTCCAATCAATTGGGATGCCATGCCGGTGGAGGCCCCACCAACAGCTTGACCTGAGGAGTTCGTGAATGTGCGGAGGACTCCTATCCCAGATCCACCAAATGGCCTAACCGAAAGAGTAAAGGGGCATTCTCACTGGTTCAATGAGATGCCAGGAGATTTGGGGGACGCGGATCATATCTGGGAGTCCAAGATGGAATGTGGAGGAGTGTGGTGGACCTTCCAATTCTTCTCACGAGAATTCGAAGCATTGCAAAATGCAGCTCCACTTCACGATATCTGGCAAAAAGCAGGATTACAAACTTATTTCAGTGCAGCTCTGCCTAAACCCGATTTCCTCAGGTGCTACTACCTAATTGCCACGCTGAAGCCGACAGGGGATAAGGATCATTCAGGCACATTCTGGGTGCCCTCCTTGTCAAATCTGGAGGAAATGAGGAAGTTCGAATTGAATGTTACTTTAATCAGGGAGGCACTTCAGATGTATGGCACGCATGTACCTTCTGACCGCGACCCCTTGATACCTGAGTCGATGAAAAGCAATAGAATCAAGAAGCTAAAAGACATGTGCGCCCTCACCCCCAACATCGCCATACCTTTGCGGATGTGCCTCCAACACTTCGCATTCCCCGCTCAGGACCGTTTCACTCAACCTCACAAGAAAATATGGTATGGGCTATATCTAGCAGAGACTGGAAGCTTGCCCATTAAGATGCCGGTATGGATCTTAGACCAAGTGTATGAGGCAGGCAAATGGGGAGTGAGGAAGCCTACTCTGCATGGCTGTTGTGCGTTGACAAGAATTATCTATAGATGTCTTGCATATGATGTGCCGGTTGCCAGAGCCCTAAAGTATGCACAACTGGATTTGTTCAAAGGGCGGAAGTCAGGGAGCCAGCCTGCAAAACGAATGCGTGGATCGCTCTCCCAGGCAATGATCCCTCAAGAGGCCACGACTGAAGCTTCTCCCAGACCAGAAGCGCAGGTAGCACCTTTCACGATCCACCTTCAAGGAGTTCAAGCTGGGGAGGTGGTACAACCCGCTCCATCCGCCCCTCCACTACCTACCGATGCAGAGTTTGCATCTATGGCCACCTTCACAGAGGATCCAAACCTCGATTTTGAAAGATTCCTGCAGACGGTCCCCCTATCAGACAGTGAAGATTCCCCTGACAATGTTGATCCGGGAGCATCCGTCCAAAGAGAACAGCCACGGGGCGAGACAAGCAGAGTACATGGGGAAGAAGTGGCACAACATCCTCATGACCCAAACACTCAAATTCAGGAAGGTGCACAAAGAAATGAACCAGAAGACAGTGAAGAGGAGGCCCCTGCCTACACAGCACAACTCAGACGGCTGTACAAGACAATCGAGTAGGTACAGAGAAGACATAAGATGACAGAAGAGGCGAACAGAGCTCTAGTGAACCAGATGCTTCAAACCGAGAATGTCGACTCACATTTTGTGGAATCATTGAATCTATTGGCAGAGACATGTGGGATCGGGGAAGCATTGAGGACAATGGTCTATCAGGAAAACCCTATCTATGATCAACGAAGGATTGATACACGGCCACGACGCGGGAAAATGATTCAAATGGAAGTCTCTACTGCCTTGCCTACTATAATTTCAGAGGATGTTCACATGACGAGCCCAAGTCCCACCGGCGAACAAGAGGTAATTACACAGGTACCATCTCCACCGCCACCTTCCATTCAACCCTCAGAACCCTTCTCCACTAGCCCTTCTGAACAACCGATATCCACCCATCATGAAACCATTGTACACACCTCCGTTTTTACATCCTTCCCTTTACCCACATCCAGCACTTCCACCCAAATTTCTGAACCTCAAACCGGTCATCCGGCCACCGATCAAACCATAATAGGTCACCCTTCCTATCTCCCCGCCCTTGGACAACCACTTGCCACTAGCCAGACCTTATCCCATCCTTTTCCATTCACCCACACCCAAACCCTATCCACCACCCCCCTAGTAACTGCCTCACACTCAACCCAAGTCACACAACCCTCATTCTGGACAAACCTTGTAAATATACTCCAACAGGTGGATAATTATAATAAAAAGTCCCTTTCCCAACCCCACTCCCCCACATTCATTGCCACCACTATCACACCACCCACCATTCCTGTATTCACAGTGCACGAATCACACACTCTCACGTCCGATCCCATGGACATCTCACCATCCACAGGATCACCCACCACCACTGTTATTCCAACATCACCACGTATCATTTCACTCACGTCGCCATTTCCAAACACTGTAGGCACAACATCCACTTTTCCCTTTCCCATCTCCCGACCCCTTGCATCTTCCACCTTTACCCCTGCACCCACCTCATTTAGTCATGCACTCAACACCATGCTCGAAGCTGCTGCCCAACTTAAACAGGAATACAGGTTATTAGAAGAAAACAATAAAGAGCTCTGTACATTGTCATCCCACCTCCAGGCACGTGTCACTGCCTTCGAGTTGTCTAATACGGAATTACAGCAGGAGGTGACCACCCTCCAACAATATCACGTGGAGCTCGAGTCCACACATACAAAGAAGAGTAGGGCAACAGAAGAACAACTTAGAGATCAGCTAGCCCGTAACGCTAGACTACAACGAAACATGGCTCTACTTCGACGCCATTTAGCGGCTGCCGAAGAAGAAAACAAAAGACTACAGCAACAAAATCAAGACAATCTCGAAGCAGCCATGGAAAATACTCTAGGGGGACCCATCGACCCTGCCAAATTTCAAGCCATCCCCTCAGAAACCATACAACAAGTATTGGAAACCTATGCCAATCTCTTAGAAGCACATGATCAGCTTGCTGACCAAGTCAAAGACCTACAGAAAGCCCAAGTGCCTACACCACACCAACGCGAACCTAAAGAGATGGCCAACGCTGCAACCTCACTAGAGCTAGAATTACCAGTAACCAATGAGGTACTTGAGCTACGGCAACAGGTGGTAGAACTAAAAATTAAATTGTTACAGTATGAACGACCTCCCTCCCCACCTGATCAAACCATAGAAGAAGACACAGTAGTCATTCCAGTGGAGGAGACATTTGAAGACAATTATGAGCCTCAACCCCTTCCAAGAGGTAGAATTACGGAGGAAGGCCAGGATACATATGAGGAACCCCCGTCAGCATGGATGAAGCAGGTAGAGGAGATGGGCCACACTCAGGAAGAGCGCGTAGCAACTCAGATGCTAGCAATGAAGGCCATTGAAGAAACCATACTTCAATCTGAGTATTTCAGGCACCTTGCTCCTAGACGACTCATCACGATTTCTGAATTACAATATAAGCCATATTTTGTATTGTTGGCCGACTACAACGCAGAGATCAAAAGAGTCACCAACAAGTGCCCTACCTTCGCCACCCAGTTCGAACCAGAAGATATACCAGAGGCAGCCAGAAAAGGGGCGATTTTCCAACCTACTTGGAGGCAAAGATTACTGGAAACATACCCGGACATGCTGAGAACATGGGATCAGGCTCCCATGCATTTGAAGTATAACCCTTGTTATGGGTCATTACAAAGAAGAAGATCATGGAAAGCCTTCGCCATCAAGGTTCAGAACAATGTAAACTATAGAGAATGGCTTAATTACCCCGCCATTGCACCCCCAACCGACACCCCCACAGTATCTTACATGATAGCAACCATCAGACATTGGTTGCCACGCCTCCACCCCATGCCAGATGTGGCTGCCCAGATGATGCTCAAGATATTCGATATGATGCAGGTGGTGCTCAAAACTTTCCGCAATGTATGCCATATTCAGCCTCCGATTCCCGGCTTCATCAATGGTAATTATGACCTCCTGTATGATATGAGCACAACCCCAAGCATACGAGTTGCTTATGCATGGCACGCACGCATCAGATATCTCCCTGCCTGCTATAAGCAAACTTTCGACGATATGTTTACCACGGGGTTCTGGGAGTCACACTCAGAAGTGTTCGCACCACGCCCAACCCACCTGCTACATCTATTCGCGTGTGTTGGAAGCAGCCAGAGGCACAGACGCCACGGAAGCATGTAACCACAGAGCAGGGAGCCAGTCGGATCAATTTCTCAAACAAATATGTTTTTTATCACTTTTCAAAACATTCAACAGTGATTTTTATCACTAATTGTAACATATGTAACATAGAAAACCCCATTTTGTAATCCATAGCTCCATTTTGTGCAAGCCGAGGAGTCCTCGAGCTTGAGGAGCTTAGGTAGAATGCGCGTACCAATTTTCGTTATTTTTAGATACCATTTACCCTTCTAAATAGCATCTAGGACCTAATTTTTAACTATGCCGATCACTAGATGTGAAACCGGTCAAAACTAGTCTAAAAACTACAAAAAGAGCTAGAGAGCTCATTTTTGAGGTTAGCTTGTTGGAGTAGAGAAGAGCTTAGAGCTATTTTGAGCTTGTAAGAGTGTTCTTGAGTAATAGAGTTAATTTCCCACCTTCCATTGTGTCTTGCTTGTCTCTTCATTGTGTGTGTGTATGTGTGTGTGCATCTTGGTGCTTCTCACCTTCACTCTCACATCATCTCACATTCACGATCTTCATATCACTCCTATCTCTTCCGCGGATTGACAATTAAGGAGGTGAAGCTTCTTAACGTGGTACTTACCATTGTGCTAGAGCAACACCAAATTTGGCGCCGTTGCCGGGGATCGAGTCTAGGACGAATGTGTGATGGTAAGAGTATAGCAAGAAGTGGCATTGGAAGGTAAAAACTTCAGTTTTTGTTGTTGTTTTTGCTTAGTTTTTAGTGTTTTTCACCTCCCCCACACTCCATCTTCATCACCGCATCATCTTCATCTCCAAAAAAATCAGAAAATTCACCATATCCACCCATTCTCCTCATTTCCCCTCATTTGTGCATGCGAGAGAGTGAGAGAGAGCTTTTGTGCTTGTGTGTACTTTGGTTTTCTTGAGTTTTCTTGCAGGTACAGAGCTCCAGAGCATCAGGAAAGCTTGGAAAAGGTAAAATTTTCAGTTTCTGTCAGAAATTTCCGACTGTGTCAGACCATCACGATGGTCTGCAAAGTTCGGATTTTGAGGAAGGCGAGTTCACCACCGTGTAGGCGACCCCTACGTGTGTAGGAATCCATAGCTGCATCTCAAAAAATCACAGTTTGGTGGACCATCGCGACGGTCTCTGACCATCGCGATTGTGTCACACCATCGCGATTGGCTCACGCCATCGCGACGGCTTGGCCGGACCATCGCGACGGTCTCTGACCATGGCGATTGTGTCACGCCATCGCGCCGACGGTGCCACGTGGCAATCTAGACCATCGCGACGGTGCACTTCAGACCATCGCGACGACACCCTCACACCATCGCGACACTTCAAAAATCCAGACCATCGCGATTGGCTCACGCCATCGCGCCCAGACCATCGCGGTTGGCTCACGCCATCGCGTTCAGACCATCGCGACGGTTCACTTTGGACCATCGCGATTGTCCACGTTGACCGTTGACTGACGCCATCGCGATTGTCCATTTTCACGCCATCGCGATTGTCCAATTTCACGCCATCGCGACGGTGCACTTTCACGCCATCGCGACGGTGCACTTTCACGCCATCGCGATTGTGCAATCTCACGCCATCGCGACGGTCCCATTTCACGCCATCGCGATTGTGCACTTTCACGCCATCGCGATTGTGCAAATCCAAACCATCGCGACGGTGCACCCTCACGCCATCGCGACGGTCCCAGACCATCGCGATCATCTCAGACCATCGCGATTGTGCACCCCCATCGCAAATTTTAGGGTTTCATTTTTTGGCCAATTTTGGGGCTTTTTTTGGGAAATTTTTGGGTGATTAGACTCATAGGAGACCCCTTAGCTCATATTTGGAGAAAAACCTGTTTGTCAGTTTTTACCCCCCAGGGCCTGAACGGTCATAACTTTTTCATCCGAAGTCCGTTTTTTGAGCTTAATAGCTCATTAGAAAGCTCTTGACGAGTACTACGTGATCTCAACTATTTTTTTCTTAAAGGATACATCTATTTTTAGATAAGCTATTTTGAGGTTGACCTAGTTTGGGACTTGAAAGCCAGGGGGCAAGCATTAAAAAGTTGGGCAAAAGGGAAGGGACTAAAAAGGTGTATATACTTAAGTGCTTGATCATCCAACTGTGAATTGGTCTAATATTGGATTTGTCCAGGTCTAGCAAGGGCAATCGAAGGCAACCAAGGCAAGGTAGTGAAGGGCACAAAGCTTGGGAAGCGTGGCTTCTTGGGCATCAGAGCAACCAGAAAAGCTGACTTGAGGTTGGAAGATTACTCAACCCCCTCAGTCAATTCTTAGCTTAGGCTAATCGGTAGTGTTGTGGATTAAGACGATAGGAATGCCTCAAGTTCAAGATATTTAATTCTTTCAAGTCTAAGACTACAAGTAAAGGTGTGTGACACGAAAACCTAAAGGAAAGAACATAAGTCTGACGGAACGAGAACTCAAAATTATCACGGAAAGTCGAATTCCTGACGCATACATTAAGACAAGAATCTAAAGAAATTTAAAAAGAATCAAGAAAGTAATAACAAAGAATCATTGACGATCTGAGCGTGTACTGAGTGTGCAAGGAAGAAAATTAATGAGCCTTAGATCGGGCAAATATATAGGTAAGGCAGACCGACGAAGCCTTAGATCATCAGAGGCAAGTGTAAGAACTACTGCACGATCGGGGGCTCAACAATTGAATAGTAATTACCCCTACGAGAGCTCAGACACTAGTGAATCAGAAATGGCATTTAGCACAGACAGACCAGAAGGAGGGTCGAATGTAGCCTATTTAGAAAAGCCAGAAGGACCCTATAGAACACAACTAGAGTTTCTCCGAACCAACCGATTAGCTGCTCACATCTATGAGGATGGTTTGCGAAGGCAAGTGGTGCAAATGCACAACCCCAATCAACCCATTGGATTGGAACATCCAGTGGTGAAGTTCGAGAGAGACGCGTACATAGACAAGGAAGGAACGATGTACATCTTAAGTACGCAGCCAAACAATACCAACGAGTTTGGCGTGATTCAACCAGAGACGGAAGCAAAATCTCAAGGAAAAGAACCATTAGAAGAGCCTAGAACACCTAGAGGGAAATCTGTACTGACACGAGTGCTAATCCCAGAATGGATCCCTCAGGACAACAGAAGCATAGAGTTGTTTGTAAATAAAGAAACTGAAGAAGCCTTTTGGAGATACAAGACCGAAATATTTAGTGAGGTAGGTATCATCACTATATACGAGTTCAAGGACCCGGATACACCTGGAAAGGTTGTATACCTGGATGAGACTTCAGAAAGAGTCTTTGTGGTGCCTGACCGCGCTAAAAACACATACACATGGAGAGGTGAATTGGTATTCCCTCCATCTAGAACGAACATGAATACAAGTCAACAAGGGGCAGGAACATCCTCAGCCCATGGAAATCAAAGAGAGGGAAATAAAGAGAGACCGGAAGTAAGCTTTAATCACCCCGTAGAGAGAGATAGAACAACCACAAACACTAATAGAGCGGATAGACAAAGAGATCATGGAATACTAGGTGGTAGAGATGATTTTCCTCTACCTAGACCACGCGAACACGCAAGAACATTGAGACCCACACAGTTAGTAAAATCAATGAAGAATTATTTTGATGGGACAGGAGATCCCTATGACCACGTCGCAGAATTCAAGCAAGTACTAAGAGCCGAACAAGTTGAAGACATGTTCACGCAATACAACGCATTTGGACTAACGTTAAAGAATACAGCTTTAACTTGGTTCCAACCTTTGCAACAAAGGCAATTTAGAGACATCCATCACTTTTTAGAGTCATTCATCACTGAATTCTCTAAAAGTGGGATTAGACATGACACGTCTTCGTTGATTCATAGCTTTAAACAGACCCCTCAGGAAACAGTCAGACTGGTAGGACGTAGGTTTAGACAATATGTTGAACGATGTCCAATGCAAGAGCTACCCTCACAAGCCAAGCAAGTGTCATTGTTTCTAGATGGCTTGTTGAGCTCTAAACTACGCTCCTATGTGTACCTAAAAGAACCCAGAACGCTAGAGCAATGTGTAAGAATTTGTATAGACATTGAGGACAACTTAGGAGACGAGTTGGAACTCTCAAAGGTCTATAAGGACTCAGACTGTTCATCTCTAGCATCCACAAAATTGTCTAGCTCAATAGAAGACCTTGCAGAAAAAGTGGCCCAGAAACTAGGGGTTTCTAGTAAACCTAGGGTGCTAACTAACAAGCGTTGTTACACCTGTGGTGGTGACCATATGGCAAATGTGTGTCCCAATGCACCACAACCTCAAGCCAACCCTAGTGGCCAATATTGTACAATTGAGAGAAGATACACGAATCATACGGCTCAGGACTGCCCATACAACAAACAAACCGTGAGACAGAACTACCCGCAAGCATCAGCCAGGTAGGTATCAAGGCCAATACAATGCTCAGCCCTATTACTATAGGCCTCCTCAGAACTACCCATACCAGGCTCAACAGAGACCTCAACCTGTCTTAGCTCAGCAGCCACCCCCACCAGCGAATGTCATCTCAGTCAAATACGCTGCTGCAGAAGAGAACCTAAGTAGGGCTTTAGTGCCTTCTTCACCTTTGATCACGGAAAGTGACCCGAACTCAAACAGTTTTGACTCTACGCATGTAGATAGTCCACCCGCGTATTACACGGAGTCACCAGAACATGTGGAGACATATCATTATGATAGTCCACCAGTGGAACCTAGTTGGGAGCCTGATTATGCTAATGTGATGTACACAAACCCAAATCCACGGCCCCAAGTGAGACAACAGAGACCACAGGGCCCTAGAGGACCATGCTTTAGGTGCCAAGGAGATCACTTCATAAAGGATTGTCCACATCCCCCGATAGCAGGACAATCACAGTACTATAACATCCAAGGCTTTTGTGCTGATTGTGGCAAAGAGCACATAATCAAAGATTGTCCTAAAAATCCAGTTAACGCTTCGAATGTGACACCGATCAATGTGATAGGTATTGTAAATAACGCAGATGGATCCAACCCTACATACGTGCCTATCCAAGCTATAACAAGAGCCCAGGCGCTCTTACAGAACCAACGGCTTAATCAAGAGAAAGTAGCCGGAACTAGTGAAGTTGCAGAATCTAGCAGTAAAAAGACGAAGTCTTGGAAAGATTCTAGAGAAAGAATTAAGAGAAAATGGAGTAAAAAGATAAGTGAGTTGGAAGGAAGTTTGAAGGAATCTAGAGCCAAAATCCAAGAATTGACTTCACAAGAATTGAATCAAGAGAATCCAGCTCAGAAATCAAGATCAGTTTTAGCGGAACCCATACCAGAAAATCTAGACATGATGTTTCATGCATATCAGGCTAGATTAAAAGAGGGACCTCAGGTAGCTGAAATGAGCAAAAACTACCCTCGAGCTGATCTAGAAATTGAGAGAACTAAACTTTGCATGAAAATGGTAGAACTAGCACAAGCTTTGTTCGAAGCCTCTAGATATCTTAATTGGAATAACTTGGCAAAACCGGAATTACATTTTCAAGGACTAATGGAGAGACTAGAATATTTGATTGAAAGCAAAGAGAAAAAGGATCAGCCTAGGAACCCTATTGTCCCAGAGACACAGGAAAGGAATGCACCATCCCTGTCTCAAGTACCCAACTCAGAAAGTCAAGGCGATGTGTCTTCCATACATAGGTACTCACATGAATTTTTGAGAGAAATCCAAGAAGAGAAATGGAGAAAGGAACCAGGAACCCATCTCCTATTCAAGAAATAGACGACTTGCAGGAACAATTTCCCCAAGACATTCCCTCTATTTACGATGGTGTAGAGGAAGAACAACTGAGTGAACATACAGGATTTGAATCTAATTCTTTACAAGAATTACCTCAGTTCACAGGACCTTGGGAAGCAAAGTCTATTAGTATGAGAGCACCCACAATAATAGTGAGGAATGAAGAATCAGTAATCCCTAGAAACACGGAAGTGATCAAGAACACTAAAGTACAATGTAACTTCACTCTAGAGGAGTTGTTAAAGGTAAAACCAGAATTGTGGAAACATGTAGCAAATCAATTCCCTGAGCTTGGTACTACTCCCTCACAAATAGGATCACATAATAAGGTACCAGAAATACCCGTAGAAAAGATTGGAGATGTAAGCGAAGGAGAGGAAGGTAACACTTATCTTCCGATAACCCATCAGGGCTACACCACGAAAGCCATCTTAGATTCAGCAGCCGGAGTAGCCATAGCTACCACCGCTTTATGGAAACGTTGGGGTAAGCCAGCATTGAGACCCACCAGGATGAAGCTACAAATGGCTGATGGACACATAGAAAAACCATTAGGCTTACTAGAAGGAATATCACTCACCACTTGTGGTGTAGAATTCGAGCATACCTTTGCCATTTGTGACTTTGCAAAAAATCATGCTTATGAGATGATATTGGGACGACCATTCATGCGTCAGTTGCAAATTGTACAAGATTGGGGAACTAATTCTTTGTACTTGCAACATTTAGGAGTGACTACCAAAGTCAACCTTAAAGACTATTCACATAGAGACGTACCCCCAATACAATGGAATACCATCCATAAGACACCAGTAGAAACAGAATCTGTGCACTCATTAGAATCAGATCCCTCTTGGTTGCATGAGGATACTCATTTATGGATGTGTAAAATAGCCAAACAAGAGGAAGAACGATTAGAAGCAAGGACCTTAGGTGCAGAACAACATCCACGAACCCTTCAAGATCCAGCCTACGCACCTGTAGTATTCCCAGACGAAGAGTTTGAACCCCATGGTTGGGCAGAAATCCTAGCAACCATGGATGTAGCCATCAATAAAGAACAATGGACACCCCACTGTGACGAGGATGGCTATCACATTTCAGTTTTCACGATAGAGCCAATCATGTGCGATGCAATTTTAGAAGAGTGTGAACCTAACACTGAGGCATTTGAGGATGCAAGCGATTTTGATTTAGAATCAATTATCATGGACCCACCCTTTGCATCAGAGGAAGAATATTTTTTCGAGGTAGAGACTCACACTCAGAGACATGAGGAAATTACGAATGACGTGAGAATAGCCACTCAAGTGACTACTAAGAGTGAAGGTAAGAAAAGAAAGAAGAAAGCAACCATGTCAGAAAAAGAAGAATCTTTATTTGAGGTACCCGAGAATTTCAAGAAATATGAAATCGAAGATAGAAGAATCATGGTACGAATGCCTAATAGAAAGGCGAATGACGGACAAGTATATGATAACCGAGAGAAAACTAAGAAAGTAATAGTTGCTATCGAAGGAGAAGAAGAAAAATGTACATACATAGGGCATGATTTGACGAAGGAAGAAGAAGATGAATTAGTTGCCTTATTGCGTGAATATAGAGATGTTTTTGCGTGGAGTTACAAAGATTTGAAAGGAGTAGATCCAGATATATGTTCTCATAGAATCCCTATGACTCCAGATGCAAGACCGACAAAACAGAAACCGTACACGTACAATGATAATTACGCTGCGAAGATTAAAGAGGAGATAGATCGCTTGATAGAAGCAGGATTCATTTACGACATTGAGCATACCGAATGGGTGTCTCCCATTGTGGTTGTGCCCAAGAAGAATGGAAAATTGCGTGTGTGTATTAACCTTAAAAAAGTTAATGCCGCAATGATTAGAGATAGTTATCCTCTTCCTATCACGGAACATCTATTGGAAAGAGTTGCGGGCAAGAAAGTTTACAGCTTTCTTGATGGTTTTTCAGGCTATAATCAAGTCGCCATTGCTCCAGAGGACCAACACAAGACGGCATTTGCCACTGAATGGGGCATATTTGCATTTCGTGTGATGCCATTTGGCTTAACAAATGCACCCGCCACTTTCCAGCGACTCATGTGTCATGTTTTTAAGGAATTCTTACGCAAGAGTTTGGAAGTTTATGTCGATGACTTATGTGCACATTCAAATGTAAGACAGACACATATCCCAGAGTTAAGACAAATATTTGACAAATGTCGAGAATATCAGGTCTGTTTGAACCCAGAAAAGTGCGTTTTCATGGTCAGACAAGGCAAAATTCTAGGACACATTATGTCAAAAAATGGAATCTCTACTGATGAAGAAAAGGTGAAGGTAATTGCAGATTTACCTAGACCAACTAATGTGAAAGAGGTACAGGCATTTATGGGCCATTGCGGATATTATAGGAGATTCATACACATGTATGCAATCATAGCCAAGCCTTTGTACTCTCTTTTAACCAACTTTGAATGGACAGATGAATGTGAAAATTCATTCAATGAACTTAAACGACGTTTGTGCTCAGCACCTATATTGACAACCCCAGATTGGAGTAAGCCATTCCATGTACATGTGGATGCATCCAATTACGCCATAGGATGTGTGTTAGCACAACCCACGAATGAAGGTAACATAGATCTCCCCATAGCTTACGCGAGCAGACAATTGAACGCAGCAGAAAGAAATTACACCACGACGGAACGAGAAGGATTAGGGATTATCTACGCAGTAAAGAAATTTAGGCACTATTTGTTGGCCAACAAGTTCAAGTTCTTCACAGATCATCAAGCCCTATTGTACTTAGTCAACAAGCCATGTAACACAGGACGACTGATACGTTGGTTTCTATTACTCATGGAGTATGATTTTGAAGTAGTAGTCAGGAAAGGAAAGACACATCTTAGAGCTGACCACCTTTCGAGATTAACCTCAGGAGAAGCTCCTCAAGGAGTAGCGGATGATCTACCAGATGCATACTTGTTTAATCTTGAGATAGCACCAGAATGGGCTAAACCTATAGTCCCTATTCTCACATACGGACCCAAGAATCCTAGGATAAAGATCAAAGAGGGAGAGATTACCAAGTCTCAAAGGTACCAAATCATAGCAGGAAGCATATATAAACAGGATAATCAAAAGATTCTTGCTTGTTGTGTAGATGAATCAGAACATGCGAATTGGTTGCAATTAGCACACATAGGTGCATTAAAGCAACATCATTCAAAACATCGAACATTACAGACTCTGCATGGACTAGGAGTATATTGGCCTACGATGGAAGTAGATGTCTACAGGTTGTGTAAAGAATGCCACGTTTGTTGTGAAAGACCACCAGTAGAGCATGCTACATTATATCACGTGTCTCTCACACCAGACTGGAGTGAACCTTTAGTGACATACTTGAGGACGAACACATTCCCTCAAGGCATGACCTTAGCACGACAACGCAGTCTAGAGCAGGAAGCTCAAGACTATTCACTTATTGGCGATAACCTATACAAAAGAGGACGAGATGGATATCTAAGACAGTGTGTTCATGAGAGCGATTATCTGAGCATACTAGAGACTGCACACCAAGGTGTTGCAGGAGGTCATTTTGGACCCGATAGGATAATCAAAGCCATCCTCTTTGCAGGATTATGGTGGCCCACTCTTCACATGGATGCGCATACCTATGTAAAGAGATGTGATGTGTGCCAAAGAACTCAGTTTCCTACTCGCAGAGACGAAATGCCATTGAAACCCATGATGGGCGGACGTGCATTTTCAAAGTGGGGTATAGACTTCGTAGGACCCATTAACCCCCCTGCAAAAGGTACACATGCTGAATACATTATTGTTGCCACAGATTATCTTACGAAATGGGTAGAGGCAAAAGCCACGGAAAAGAATGATGCACAGACAACTGCAAAATTCTTATTTGAGAATGTCTTTACAAGATATGGATTGCCTATAGAGTTAGTGAGCGATCGAGGCACTCACTTTCTAAACCAAGTCATTGAATATTTGTTACAGGATTTTATGGTGATTCACAAGAAATCCGCACCATATCATCCTCAGGCCAATGGTCAGGCTGAAAGCACTAATAAGATCCTTTGTAACATACTGACGAAAATCTTGAACAACAAACGTTCAGATTGGGACAAACAGTTACACCACGCTGTTTGGGCTTATCGAGTGGCCTACAAGACCGTACTCAATGCAACTCCCTTTCAGATGGTTTTTGGTCAGAATGTTGTGCTTCCTTTGGACTTCTTGATACCGACCCTTAAGGTTGCACAAGAACATCAGTGGACCAGCCATGAATTATCAGCGAGAATAATGGACTTGGAACGATTAGGAGAAACCAGGTTAAAGGCAGCAGCAGGAATATACGCAGCAAAGAAACGACAGAAAGCATATTTTGATGCGCACGTGAAAGATAAAGGCTTAAAAGAAGGAGATTTAGTTCTAGTATATACGCTAAAGCAACACGCACGTAAGTTAGAAAAGCGAGGTTATGGACCTATGATCATTAACAGACTCTCAACAAGTGGAGCGGTACAATTAGCCACTTTAGAAGGAGATATAATGCCTAATTATATTAGTGACTGTAGAGTCAAGTTATATCAGGAACCTCTTACTGAGGATATGCTTAGATGACTCACGTTGGCAAAGAAGCGTAAGGAGGAAGAAAATAGAATACGAGCGGAAGCTTAGGCAGAAGCAATAGAACGCATTAAACGCATGAAGTTAAGAAGACTAGGACTAGGGAGAGAACATTATAACCATCTGGAAACTACACCCAGACATCCCATGGCCATGTGTCGAGTAAAGTCAACCACTCATCCTAGTATAGTGGACAGGAGACCGTTCATTACAGTCAGGCTAGAGCACGGCAACCCTTGCCAAGAGCTCAGGGCTTTAATTGATTCAGGTGCTACGACTAGTGCTATTAGATGGTCCCACTGTAAGGATTCAGGAATAGAAATGCGGCCAATTGAGGCATACCTCATAGGCCTAGGAGGCATGGAAACCCCTTGCATGGGTGAGGTGGACCTTCCTATCCTCATTAAGGATGTGACCATGACAGCGAAGCTACTAGTGTGCCATGATGACGACCTGATAGAACCCCTAATCCTTGGCCAAGATTGGCTATACGATCACTCAGTGGACCTAAATCTTAGACAAGGCTCCTTACAGATTGGAACCTTAGAACAGAAGCGAGTGATACCGCTTGACTTCCCTAACGGCATTCCGATTGAGGTTTGTAACCCTAGACCCTATGAAACGCATGCGACAGGAGACCGAAAGATCTTGGGTAAGACCAGTCACGTTACGTCTACACCAATCCACTCGGGCTTGGCTAGGGACAATTGTCAATCAGAAGAACGACAGGAGATCTTCCCTGGGGCTTCCTGCAAACTAGAAGGGGCAGCTACCCAACCGCTAGGGCAGATGAACACAATCAGCGGTCAGGTGGGTTGCATCAGCGGCCAAATGAGCACAACACCCTGCGGTGCTCATCCTTCCAAACTTGCTGCGGACTGGCCTAGATTAAAGATAAATAATGAATCACTTCCTAATGGGCAGGTCACGCAAGTGTTGGATCTCCCTTCTTTTCCAAAGCCGAGCGTCCAATGGACCTCTCAAACCCAACCACGAATGAGTCAACCACAACAGAGGAACCCAGACCGACGACAACACCAGACAAGGCAAGGAAAACAGCAGTATCAACATCACAGAATAAGTGGCACAAAACAAATATGGGTGCCAAAAGGACAGCAACCATAGGCTATTGGCAACACTGCAGACGCGAACAGGACAAAGTTGCAACAGAAGCAGAGTCCGCATCCAAAGTCCCCTCGATCTTCTTCTACACGTACCAGTACTCGACAGATTTGGATCGCCAAGAAATATCTTATCCATAGACCCACACCCATGCAGATTTGGGTACCCAAACCATGTATTATAGCCCAACTCTCTAGCCATGTAGTATATCCCCCTCAGAAACCTTTTCATCCTTCAATACCACCAAATCCGATACCGCTTTTTGTCCCTCAGCAGAAACACACCACCCACTCAAAGACTCTTAGGAAATGGATACTGAAACGTATCCAGACGTCTTCTTGTACCCCATTATCTAACAATTTTCCCACCCCATTTAAACTCCACCCTTGTACTAATTCACCCTCAACCAAACCTTGTATAAATTCATACACCCAAACCCCACATTTTGCATAATAAAAGCTCATCAAGAATTGCAGGCATAATCTGAACCATGTAGGTGTCTAGAGACCTGCATTAGTTTTGCAAATAACCATTGCATAAATCACTTCACGACGCTTGGCTACACGGGTTACACATCGGTTATGGAAAGGCATTGCGGTCTCACCTTAATGGGATCATAATTAATTTCCATACTAATGTGTTAATCTTTTGTAGCAGATCTTTTCCATTAGCTCATCAGTCATCATGCAAACCGAAGCAGGACCATCGGAAGCAGGCCCCAGCGTGGCTGCGGTGCCACTCAATGTTTTACGAGCAGAATCCCACCCGACCACTCCACCGCCATAGTTCCAAGGATTTCCGGGACCCATGCCAATCGATAACCCACCTATGGGATACACAGAGAAGATACACCGTAACTCTCATTGGTTCCAAGGCCTAGCACGACCTTTAGCTGATGCTGACTTCATTTTTGAAGCAAATATGACATTTGATGATCGCACATGGGGCAAGTATCAATTCTTCTCAAGAGAATTCGAAGGCCTACAGAACACCCAGGACTTAACTCATGTTTGGGCCAGAGCCGGCTTCACGGAGTATTTCAGTGATCCTCTACCCAAACCTGACTTTTATCGGTGTTATTATTTAATCACCACTTTGCTGGCCTCAGAGAATAAGGACATCCCAAGAACCTTTATTTTGCCTTCTTTAGTGGATGATCCACCTTACAAAAGATTTTATCTTTCGAAGGATTTAATCAAAGCCGCCATCAAAATACATGGAACACACACTCCAACGGAGAAAGAACGGCTAGTCCCAGAGCAGATGAAGCGTGGTGACGTAACTAAATGGGAGGATATTTTTGCCATAACACCTGAGCTCTCTAAGCCCTTACGGATATGCATGCAACACTTTGCTTTCCCAGCTCAGGATCGTTTTACCATGCCCCACAAGAGAATCTGGTTTGGATTGTACTTAGCATGTACTGGACCGCAAACGGTTGATCTAGCTAGCTGGATCATTGATCAGCTCTATTTGGCACAACATCGGTGGGAGCGAAAGAAGGTAATCAATGGGTGCTGCGCCCTCACCAGGATCATATATATGTGCTTGGCATATGATTTACCCGTAGAGCGTGCCATGACCAGTGAGGAACTAAAAGCATTCAAAGGGACCACAAGGAAGGCTAGAAAGTCTAGCAAAGGCAGAGCCGGAAAGCGGATGAGAGGTACTATCCCGTGCCTACAAGTCCCAGAATCACCCTCGCCACAACCATCTCCAGAGCAGTCACCAACAGCAGCCACTCCCACAGTACAACCTATTCGCATAAGGTTATCTAGACCAGTGGTCACGGAGGGCACCACCAGTACTGTCGCACCCCAAGCAGCCACAACCACAGAACCTATCACCACAGCAGCTGAACTTCCCACCACTATTGGTGCGGAAGCTTTCTCTTTTCCAATACCGCATTTAGAACCAGGACAAGCAGAGCCACTGGACCAAACGTTTGATTTTGAGATGCCCGATGCATTCTCCAATCAGTTCCAGTATTCAGAAGGGCACTTGTTTTCTCAAGAATTTGAAAGGCCTAGCTACCCTACTACACCCAGGGATCAGCCACAAGGACAGATCGTGTCCAGCTCTGATGACGAAAGGACAGCAACCGATGACGACGAAGGTGACGACGAAGCTAGCCAGGGAACACATGAATCCCAGGAGCATGAACAGACAGATGGCCAAGGCCAACAAACAGACACACATGGCGATACTAGTACCCATGAAGACGAAACTTATGAAGCAGCAGCTTACACACTAGCTATCAAGAAGTTGTATAGAACCATGGAAAAAGTTTGGGCACACAAGAAGCTGACAGAGGAAGAGAGCCAAAAAATAATAGAACAAGAACTTGTCACAGGCGGATTCGAAGATGCATATATCAAAGGATTCAAAGAATTAGTCCAATCAATAGGCTCCAACGAGGCACTCAGGTACTTGCAACGAAAGCCAATGCCACAGTTTGACCCCCGCAGAGTATGACTACTTTCAAAGCCCGGCGAATACATTCGTGTACCAACCGGAGCACAATCTTCAGAACAAGCCAGGGAGGCACGCCTCGTCCCCGAAAGTTCGGTGGCAGTTGAAACCATCTTTGTAGATTCCCCACCCCGCGCTCCAGCTGTACAAACCTCAATAGTCACTGAAGTACCGACCTCACCACCCGTCCATCAAGCCTCCCCTCTTCACCCTCCTTCCCCCAAACCCACACCTTCATTCGCCGGTGGTGTTGCAGAAACCGTCTTTACGACCACTCACCCCACAATTCCCGTGCCCATTAGCCCTACTCTACCCCTTCCCACACCCACCTTTCTATCCAATCCATTCCTTCATCAATCTTTTCCATCGTTCCCCACAACTCCAAGACCCCTCTTCCCATTCCCCCCGCGGTTAACCTTCTCCCCCGTCTCACCTCCCCGACCCACTGTAACCCCTCTTTCCCCTTTCCACCAAGCTGCTCCAGCCAGCCCCCCTGTAAATTACCCCTCAACCTTTGTAAATCCTGTATTTACACCAGCACGAGCACCCACGATCACACCAATATTCACGGTCACCGCACTAGACACGTCCACTGACATGGACATCTCACCACCCGCTGCACCATCACTACCTTCACTCACGACACAAACATTTTTAGGCACATCACAATTCTCAACAATCACTACATCATCCACCTTCCCATCCCCATTCCCCATTCCCGTTGCATCTACACCAACTGCATCTTCATTTAGCACCCCTTTCATACTATCACCCACTGTAGATAATGCATTCTGACAAATGTTCATGTGTATGACGCAAGTAAGAGATGAGTTCACATCTCTTGGTGATAATTATCAGCAGCTGCATTGGACAACCAATGACTTACAGTCGCAGCTTAATTTATTGTCTATTGAGAATGCCTCTCTGAACACCGGCTACTAGGAATTACGCGAGGCATATCACAAATTGGAGCTAGAAAGCGAAGAAAAGACCAAGGAAGCCACTGCTGCCTTGGATAATTTATTAAGAGCCCAGACAGTCCGAAATGCAACACTAACACGAAACATGGGCTTACTAAGAAGACACCTAGCCGCAGCAAAAGAGGAGAATCAGAGACTCCAAGAGCAGAATAGAGAGAATTTGGAAGCGGCATTGGACCATCCAGAACAACCCTTAAGTCCTAGCAGATTCAAGGCAATCCCCTCCGAAGCAATGAAGACTGCTCCGGATGAACGAAGAGCATCAGAAGTTAAAGGAAGATCACAAGCTACTACAGCTCAGAGAACCGACAACACAACAAGTACAAGTAGCAGCAGAAGTACCAGAACCTGTGGACCCCTCTCCTGACCTCCTAGAGGAACTCAACTCATTACGGGCCCAGGTATCGACCCTTGAAGCAAGGATTGCAGTATATGACGCGCCACCAAGGCCAGATTCCCCACTTGAGCTTCCCGCTCAAGAAGAGACGGTCACCATCCCGGTGGAGGAAACATTTGAAGAGGCGTACGAGCCACAGCCCATCCCAGGCGGACGCGTCACGGCCGAGGGCCAGATGACGTACGAACTTCCGACCCCCGCGTGGATGAAGACTATTGAGGAAATTGGAACAACGCACTTAGCTAGAGTCGAGGCCCAGCTACATGCTATGGCCATGATCGAAGAAAGAATTTTGCAATCTCCCTACTTTGCTCAATTGGCCCCACGCAGGTACATATCCGGGCATGAGCTTCAATACAAACCTTACTTCATGCTAATGGCCGAATACCAGCTGGCCATAGAGAAGCGAACTGGCAAGAAACCATCACATGCAACTCAATTCGAGCCGGAAGACTTGCCACTGGATGCGCAACAAGGCACTGTTTATCAACCAGATTGGCGTACACGTCTTTTACAGGAGTACCCTGAAATGATGAGCACATGGGTTAAGGCACCTTTACATTTAAAATATAATCCGTGTTGGGGACCAGTGCCACGACGCCGCTCCTGGACTGCCTTTGCTATTAAGGTACAAAACAATAAGCAGTGCCAAGACTGGTTAAATTACCCCTATTTTAAGCCACCCATTGAGTTACCAACTGTTGGATACATGATGGCTACAATTCGCCACTGGCTCCCTCGATTAAAGCATATGGACGATATAGCGGCGCATATGACTGTCAAAATCTTTGACATGATGCAAATGATTTTTAAAGTCTTCCGACGCGTCAAGGCACCACATGTCAACACCCCGGGCTTTGAGCATGGCAATTTCGATCTGGTATACGATATGAGTACAACGCCATCGCTACGGGTGTGCTATGCCTAGCACTGCAGAATAAAGTACCTACCGGCGTGCTACAAGCAGACATTTGAAGAGATGTTCACAACCGGTTTTTGGGAATACCATTCAGAGGTATTCATAAGCAGGCCTACTCATTTATTACAGTTATTTGCCTGTGAACGAATGGTCTATTCCACACACTATCAGCTCTCGCCACCGGAAGAACCCCAACCTATCGACTGGGAGAAACTCGAGGCCGACCTGGCCTGAGGCATTCGTATTTCCGAGCACACCCTCGCTCAAGACCTACTACAGAACTATACCCGGCAGACCTCACAGCAAGGTTCTGTCAGGGACGACAGAAGCGAGAGGGAGGGGGGTGTTGGAAGCAGGCAGAGGCACAGACGCCACAAAAGCATGTAACGACAGAGCAGGGAGCCAGTCGGATCAATTTCTCAAACAAATATGTTTTTTATCACTTTTCAAAACATTCAACAGTGATTTTTATCACTAATTGTAACATATGTAACATAGAAAACCCCATTTTGTAATCCATAGCTCCATTTTGTGCAAGCCGAGGAGTCCTCGAGCTTGAGGAGCTTAGGTAGAATGCGCGTACCAATTTTCGTTATTTTTAGATACCGTTTACCCTTCCAAATAGCATCTAGGACCTAATTTTTAACTATGCCGGTCACTAGATGTGAAACCGGTCAAAACTAGTCTAAAAACTACAAAAAGAGCTAGAGAGCTCATTTTTTAGGTTAGCTTGTTGGAGTAGAGAAGAGCTTAGAGCTATTTTGAGCTTGTAAGAGTGTTCTTGAGTAATAGAGTTGATTTCCCACCTTCCATTGTGTCTTGCTTGTCTCTTCATTGTGTGTGTGTATGTGTGTGTGCATCTTGGTGCTTCTCACCTTCACTCTCACATCATCTCACATTCACGATCTTCATATCACTCCTATCTCTTCTGCGGATTGACAATTAAGGAGGTGAAGCTTCTTAACATGGTACTTATCATTGTGCTAGAGCAACAGCGTGTGAACAAACCATGCACTCAGAACTCTACACAACACCACAACCGGACATACCGGGTGCAGTCAATTGGGAGACCCTCCAGAGAGACTTGGTTCGGGGACTACGCATCAAGGAACAAGAAGTGGCAACCGACCTCCTACAAGAGTACATTGATCAAACAGTGGAGCAGAGGTCTGTCAGAGGCGACAGACGCTAGGGGGGGGAGAGTGTTGGCTGTATACGAGAAGAAACAAGTACGAGCATACAAGCAGATCTAGCACTAAGGCAACCCTTTATTTTTTCAAAACCATTACACCAGTTAAAAGTGATTCTCATCACTAAAAAACCCCTGTAAATACCATTTTCACCTTTTTGTAGCTCCATTTTGTACAAGCCGAGGATTCCTCGAGCTTGAGGAGCCTTAGAAGTAGTTGCCTGCCAATTTTCATAATTTTTAGATCTCGTTTGAGCCCTCAAATAAGCCCTGGAACCTAATTTTTAACTAGGCCGAACACTAGGTCTGGACAGGGCCAAAGCTAGTCAAAAACTATAAATAGAGCTAGAGAGCTCATTTTTGAGCTAGCTTCTTGTAGTTTGAGCTTGTATGAGAACTTTGTTGCAATAGAAGTGATTCCATTGTCTTACTCTCTTTGTTCTTGCCGTGTGCATGCGTGTGCGTGTATGTGTGTGCATGCTTGTGTGCTTCTCACTCACGCAGTTTGTGCTTCCACTTGCTCGTGGTCTTCATACCATCCTCACGTCTTCCCGGATTGACATTAAAGGAGGTGCTACTCATCACTGAGCTACACCAACATTGTTTTTAGGGTTTGATGTGCTGTTGGCCGAATCTTCACTTTTCGAGCTACCTTGAGGTATTTTCAAATCTTCTGCTAGGTTGTCTTCTAGGTCTATACATTCCTTCATGCATTCTTGCAAGGTTTGAACTCTCTTTACATATACCAGAGATCTCAATGATCCGTTCAATAATCCTTCCAAAAATAATGACACCATTTTATTTTGAGTAGGTCTCTCTTCTACTGGGCATCTGTCCACATACTGCTTGAATCTTCTCGCTGCCAATCTCACTGATTCTGTAGGGGCCTGCTTAAAGCTATGGATCAATGATGAAGAGTTGTTTTTAATTCCAGACTTAGTGAATTCCTCAAGCATTTCTTGATAGACTTGTTCCATGTTTTGAAAATTATTAGGGTCCAATGGCTGGAACCATGCTAATGCAGTGTCTGACAAAGTAAGACCAAAGGACTCATATTGGATCAAGAAATCTTCCACTTGTTCGGCTCTGATTACTTGTTTAAATTCGGCTATATGATTGTAAGGTTCACTAGAGCCATCATAGTGGTTTCTCATGCATTTGGCAACTTGAATTGGCCTTAATCTTCTTCCTGCTTCAGGTGGTCTAGGCATTACTGGGAGAATTGGTCTTCCTATGGGTATGCCTGGTCCTCTTGCTACCGGTGGTCTGACTGGGGCAGGAATTCCATGTCTTGGGTCAACGGGTGGTTGAGGTCGGTAATTAGGGTTATTTGCTGGCATTGCAAACTGCACATGTGGTCTAACCGGGATTTGGGTTTGTTGTGTTTGTTGTGTTTGTTGTGTTTGCCCCGACTGTTGATATGAATCATTCTGAGACGTTCCAAGTGGGTTTCGTGAAGTAGTGGCTTGGTCCCTAGGGGGAAACACTGGAATATTCTGATATTTCAACTCATCTCTTTCTAATTCCGTTAAGGGCCAATATCTTCTCTGATTCTTATCCAAATATGTGATGATGGTGGTGGAGAAATCAGGATCTTGTAACTCATAGATGGTAACAGGATTAGGGGCAGCTTCCCATATTGAAGAATGTGCTCTAAGAAGATGCTCCATCCCATTGATCAAATACACATCTATTAGGGAGTCATCCTGGGGAATTAGATCTCCTCTCCAAATTCTAGCAACAATAGATCTCCCTCTAGGAGTAGTTACTTGCTCTTCATTCCCTCCTCCATTTAAGTTTGAAGCATTGTTTTCTTCCCCATGTTCATTAATGTTTTCAGGGTGTTCCATGACAACATACTGGATATCTCTTTTGTCCATGTAAAATCCTCCTGCATACTTGACTGCTGGTCTAGGCACTATGTAAGCCTCTGAAGCCTTCTTTAGTCTGGCCACTGATCTGTTCAGACCATCCAAATAAATAGGGATCTCATTTTGGTTGGTGTTCACATACTCCAAGGAGGTCCGGTACTCTCCCTCAATAATTGACATCATGCCAATCATTGGCACTGTGTTCTGCATATCCTCTAAAGCCATGGGAATTTCTTCCTCTGACTCACTGGAGGTCTCCGAGTAATGTGAACGGCTACTTGGTTCGGCTACACTACCTACAGAAGAGATTACACTTCTTCGGCTTCCTAGGGTTCTTCCAGATCTCAGGTTCATCCACTTCACAGCTCTGATCAGTCCTTGCTAACCTCTAGCTTCTAGAATTCTTTACTATTGATCAGAATTCTAGAGGACTTTGGCTGGAAAAAATGACTGAAAAAGAAGCTTTCAGGTCACGATACTTGACTCCAAAATTTCACGATACACGACCTTTGAACACAACGAAACACGATACTTGATCAGAGACCACGATACACGATCTCTGGATGCCCACGATACATGATACTTCTCAAGTATCGCGATCTGCAAAACACGATACTCGATACCTGGCAATCACGATACTTGGACCACACGATACACGATCTCTGGATGCCCACGATACACGATACTTCTCAAGTATCGTGATCTGCAAAACACGATACTCGATACCTGGCAATCACGATACTTGGACCGCACGATACACGATCTTTGATAGGTATCACGATCGCTGTATGCACGATACATGATACTTGACTATCACGATACTCGATACCTGATGAAAAATGATACTTGATACACGATACTCAAGAGGGACGATACTCGATACTTGGATAACGCGATACTTGTACCACACGATACACGATACTCCGAAAAAAGATGATACACGATCGGTGAGAAGTATCGCGATCTGTGAAGACACGATACGCGATACTTGGCTCAAAACGATACACGATATTTCTGAAGTATCGCGATCTTTCCAGCGATGATACACGATACTTGTCCAAAACGATACACGAGACTTCTCAAGTATCGCGATCGATAGATCACGATACATGATACACAGTAGGTATCGCGATCGGTGACAACACGATACACAATCTTTGCAAAGTATCGCGATCTTTACAATGCGATACACGATATCTGGGAAATATCGCGATACTCAACCACAGGAGATCACAATACTTGCTAAGTATCGCGATACTCGACCGCGGGAGAACACTATACTTGACCCTTTGTTAAATTTTTGTTAGATTTTTTTAAGCTTTGATTGCACACAGATGTTTTACAAGATCTTCTACCCTCTCCTCACCCTCTGATTCATCCAAATCACACCTTTTTACCCCTGTAAGTCCTAAACGATATCTGACGCAGATCGTTTCCTTCTGAAAAACTTGAGTTATGTAATGAAGTTGATGGAATGATACAAGAACTTACCTTAGGATTCCATCTCTGCCCTCTACCCCTCCTGACTAGCTCTGCGTAGCTCGGCTTGCTCAACTCCTCGTCCACAATACTCGATCTCAGAATTTTATGATACTTGCTTTGAGCACAAGTGAAGTTCAAAAGACAAGTTTTTTGGGTTTTTATACTTTTTTGAAATTTTCTTCCTAGTTAAAAGGCTGAAAGAACAAAGAGAAAAGAGAATGGAATCTAGTTAAACTTCCTACTACTCCTATTCTACTCACTCCACACACTTCCCTAAACTAACAACTCACTACACACACTCCAAGAATGAGAAGTAGTAAGTGCGGCTGAAAGTGACTTACCAAAGAAGAGAAAATCACCACTCCTCCTCTTGCTTCAATGCAAAAAGCTACTTACCATCACACGAATGCCTCGATTTGATTTGACTCTCCCCGGCAACGGCGCCAAAAACGTGTTGACCTAAGTACCAACTTAGGGACTTGTGGAGAAAGAGACTATACCTCAATCCCCATCAAGTGCATATAGTGGGGATTCACGCTTTAATTATCAATCCGATGAGTATACAAACCTAGCCGAGTGTATGAGGACATGCAATCAAGTGATGATCAATGCAAATGAACTACTCAAAGAGTGCAAACAAGGCAAAGACTAATCCAAACAAGCTTCAACTGTAGGTCATGGTGTCACGATACTTGGTGCAGCAGTCGTCAGTAATTTGGACTTTTCTCTCAGCTCCTAACTCCAAATATAGCAAATAGCATATGCGTTTCGAAGCTCTCGAGAAGACGCATCCAATGGCGGTGGTTTCACTCAATTCTGACACTCCTACTTCAAGTTATGAGCAAAATACTGAGTCGTGGGAAAATCTTCCTACACTTCAGCACTTCCTACACTTCGCACACACCTTAATAACAGCAAACAAACACTTTCATGGATAGACAACACTTCCTAACACTCTTTCCAAGCAATACACATGCACACAAGCTCACAAGGAAGAAGATACAGAGTGAAGAAGACACAAATTCGAATTTCTATGCTCTCTATTCTCACAATGGCCAAAAAGTCTTTACAAAGAGTCACAAATTGACTTATATACTTGTGCCCTAAAAATGGTCCTTTCACACAAAAGACCGACACTTTATTCACTAAAAGACTAATTTCCTACTATTTTACATGGGTAAGCTTCTAATCTTCTGTGGGGATGCATCTAGAATGTTGGTGCAAGACAATCAACAATTGAAGGTCTTTAAGTCCGCAGAAACTTCAGCAAAAATTTCTTTAAAAAAGGTCACCGGAAGGCCACCGGAAGGTCACAGGAACAGTACCGGAAGGTCACAGTAAAGTCACCGGAATGTTACCGGAATTGATCAATTTTACAGTTTTTAGTTTATGAAGAGTTGGAAGATAAAAGGAGGAAGAAAAGAACAAATTTTGGAGCTTGGAAGAAGAACCGAAAACAAGTTGTACACATATGTACAGTAGTATAGTCCGCGTTATAAGCTTGTACAAATTTATCTATAAATACCTGGAAAATGTCGAGGCGCATAGAGATGAAAAGAAGTAGAAAAGAATGAGAGGCGTATAGGCAAGAGAAGAGAGACAATGAGAGAGAATGAGAAGTTAGATGTCATGAGACATATGAAAAGTTAGTTGAGTTTTCCTCTCATCACTCAACTGTAACTTTCTGAGTAATCGAAGAAATACTGCGCCGAAATTTCTGTGTGTTCATCTGTGATAGATGATTTGTGAAATCCTTTTGAGGATATCTAAGTCTATAGTTAATCAATCTATAGCTTAAGTTTCAGAGTTTAATTGTAAACAGAAACCGAGAATTGTCAGTAGGAACATTCATATATGTTGAGTGTTCAAAGTTTACTGAAACAGGCGTGTTTCCAGTGATCAATGTTTTGGTCATTTCTCAGTGCATACTTTAAAGTTTTGCATGAGTGAGAGCTTAATCTTTAAGTTAGAAGATAAGCTACTCGTAACCAGAAGCATTTGCTTAAACGGGTTTTATTCAAGGAGAACCAAGTCTTAGAAGTTGCAGTTGTGAAGTCGACTGTTCAGAATGACAGTTTCAGACATAGGTAACTTGTGAAGGTGATTTCTCAAGTTATACTAAATCTTTTGAAGAACTTTAACTTGAAGGAGGTGTGCAATCTCTAGGTGACACTCCATACAAAGTTTCATAAAAAAACTTTACATGTTTGTCGGATTAATTTGAAGAAATTGTGCAGCAGATTTTTGTGTTGTGAAGTTTTTGACTTACTCTTGGTATAGAGGTGCTCTAATCACAAGAGTAGGTTATTCTTTTGGAGATTAACACTCTCCATCAGTGGTATCAGAGCAGGAGACATCAAAATCAAAGAAAGGAGGATCCCGATTGCTGCGGTTACAAAGAATTCAACAACTGAAGAACTAAAAGGTGAAAGCTTGAAGGCAAAACCTGAGGAAGAGATCATACGATATCAAGAAAGACAAGCGGAGTCTAATTTGAAGCAAAGGTACATATATTATTCATAAAGGTTGAAGATTCAAATACACAGGAAGACACAAGATGGGAGATTCTCTACAGATAGAGAAACTGGATAGGGAAAACTATCCTGCGTGGTCAATGAGGATGGAAGCTCATCTTATGAGCAAAGATTTGATAGCTTATATCACAGGAGAAGAAGAAAAGCCACAGTTCAGAGATCCTAGTGTTCCGACTAGGGAAGAGTTAGCAGATTTGAAAAACTGGATGAAGAAAGATGCGCAAGCTAGAAGCATTATCTATATGGCAGTAAATGATTACTTGTTACCTCATATTCGAGGTCTTGAAAGTGCAACTGACATTTGGAATGCTTTGGAGGAGCATTTCCAAAATACTACTAAGTCAAGGAAGGCATCCTTATGGGCAGAGTTTACAACCTTCAAGAAGAAGGCTTCTCAGTCCATTTCAGACTATGTGACAAGGATGAAAGACATTGCAGATGCATTAGGAGCTGTTGATGAAGACATTGAGGAGGATAAATTGGTAAGGCAAATTCTTACAGGCTTAAGAGGTGATGACAAATGGAAGCCGTTTATTTTGTCTACAGAGTTATCGCTTGATCATTTCACTCCAGATTTAAATCAGTTGCTAGGTCATATGCTAACATTTGAGAATGATGTTAAAGGAGATGGTGACAAGAGTGCAGGTCATGCAATGTACTCAAAAGATAAAAAGAAGAATAGCAAAGGAAAGCAACAAGCAAATGAAGATGAAGGAACAACTAGCCAAGCCAACTTCCTAAGAGGAAGAGGAGGTGGCAAAGGTAGAGGAAGAGGCAGAAACAACAAAGATGGAGGCAAAGCTTGCTGGATTTGTGGTAAGACAAATCATTTAGCTAATGATTGTTGGCACAATACTCAAAGTAATAATGGATATAGTCAAAGTTACAATGCAAGAGGAAGAGGTGGCAGAAATCAAAGAGGAAATTTCAGAGGAAGAGGTGGTAGGAGTTACTTTGGAAGAAATGCAGGTAGAGGATTCCAAAGTCAACAATATAACAATACCTACTACAATTACGCTTCAGAATAGAAGGAAGATTCAACATTGATATTGAATGCTACTTGTGAAAGTCAAAGTGAAGATCAAAGAGTCTTCTACATTGACTCAGGATGTAGCAATCACCTGAGTGGAAACATATCATTGATGACTGATTTGGAGAATAAAGTTTCTAATCATGTTGTTCAAACAGGTGACAACACAAAGCATAAAGTGAAGTCGATTGGATCAGTAAAAGCCAAAGACGGTAGTACCTTATTGGGTAAGGTTCTGTATGTTCCTACAATTCCTAAGAATTTGATAAGTGTAGGACAAATTGTTGAAAAGGGATATGAAGTAAGATTCACTAATGAAGGAGTATACGTGGAAGATCCCAGTCAAGGGTATAAACAGATCGTTTCAGGAAAGAAAGAAGGAAGACTGTTTACACTGAAGATTCAAGGAAACATTGGTCAGGCCATGTTTACATATGAAGGACATAAAATTTCTGAGTTAGATCTTTGGCACAAGAGGCTTGGACATTTCAATGAAAGAGGTATTAAAGATATGGTTAACAATGGTTCAGTGCTTGGATTGCCTAATGTTGCAGGTCAACATATGACATACAAATGTGAGGCATGTCAATTAGGTAAAGCTCATAAGCATTCGTATTCCAAGCATGGTTTTATGTACTCAGAGAAGCTTGAGTTGGTACACACAGATGTGTGGGGACCATCAAAAGATTTCAGTATAAATGGGTCAAGATATTATGTGATTTATGTTGATGATGCTACTAGATGGATCACTATCTATGTGATCAAGGATAAGTCAGAAGTATTCAATACATTCAAACATTATCATGCGTATGCAGAAAGAACTACAGGTCATAAACTGAAGAGACTAAGATCAGATGGAGGGGGAGAGTATTTCTCCAACGAATTCAGTGACTACTTATGGAATGCAGGTATAAAAAGGGAAGTTACTTGCAGGTACTCTCCTCAACAAAATGGTGTAGCAAAAAGGAGGAATAGGACTCTTGTTGAGTTTGCAAGGTCCATGATGAATGAGAAAAATTGCCCTAATTATTTGTGGGCTGAAGCTGTAAATACAGCTACTTATTTGGTCAATAGGTTACCATGTAAAGCCTTGCAGGGTATGACACCATATGAAGCTTGGTGGGGTAAAAGACCTACCCTGGATCATTGCAGAGTATTTGGATGTGTGGCATATGCATATGTGCCATCACAATTAAGACACAAATTAGAACCAAAAGCTGAAAAATATGTTTTCATTGGTTATGATGATAGACAAATGGGATACAGGTTGTGGAATCCATCCACAAAACATTTTCTGGTTTCGAAAGATGTTACGTTTGATGAGCAAAGTTCTTGGTATGCAGGAACAGTTAATAACAATACAGGTGATGAAGAAGAAGTGAATCAGAAGAAAGGTAAATCAAAGGTTCAAATAATTGATGAAGAAGAAAATTATGAAGTACAGGAAGAAGTTGAACAGAGGCCAAGATTTGATCCTGAGTGTGAAGAACCAGAAACCTCAAGGACTGGAGAACTCAGAAGGTCATCAAGAAATAGATGGCAACCTACAAGGTATAGTTATGATACTTCATTTTTGGCTACGAAAGATTATGCTTACATAGTGAAAGCAGATGAAGACCCTTCTACATATGAAGAGGCAAAAGGTAAGGAAAAATGGGAGAAAGCTATGCAAGAAGAACATGATGCATTGGTGGAAAATCAAACATGGGATTTAGTTCCTAAACCAAATAGCCAGAAGATTATTGGGTGCAAGTGGGTCTACAAGACCAAAAGATTTGCAGATGGAAGTGTGTCTAGATACAAAGCTAGACTTGTTGTCAAAGGGTTTGCTCAAACATATGGAGTTGATTATGATGAGACTTATAGTCCAGTAGCAAAGATGACAACCATCAGAACACTCATAGATGTTGCTGCGAGTAAAGGTTGGAAGTTATGTCAGTTAGATGTGAAAAATGCTTTTCTGAATGGATATATTTCAGATGATGTGTTCATGGAGCAACCTCAAGGGTTCAGAGATAAAAGGTATCCAGATCATGTGTGCAAGCTCAAGAGAGCTTTGTATGGCTTGAAGCAAGCGCCAAGAGCGTGGAATTATAGACTTGTAAAGTTCTTGAAAGAACTTGGTTTTCAGGTGTCTGAAGCAGATAGTAGTCTGCTTATAAAAGCAAGTGATAATGGTTTCATATACATGTGCATATATGTTGATGATATAATTCTTACAGGAACAGATGAGTCAGGTATACAAAGACTCAAGAAGCAAATGGAAAAGGAGTTCAAGATAAGTGACTTGGGAAACTTGTCTTATTTTTTGGGTATGGAGATCACATATACTCAGCATGGAGTATTCGTGACCCAAGAAAGATATTTGAAGAACTTGTTAATCAAGTTTAAAATGAATGATTGCCGGATAGCACCTACTCCAATGGAGGTGAATCACAAATTGAGTAAGTTTGGAGGTGAAGAATTCAAGGATGTGAGACAATATCAGAGTTTGGTTGGTAGTCTTATCTATGCTACTTTAACCAGACCTGATTTATCATATGCAGTAGGAGTATTGTCTCAATTCATGCACTGTCCAAGAAAAGAACATTGGATTGCAGGACAAAGGGTGTTGAACCGAAATTTCTGTGTGTTCTTCATCTGTGATAGATGATTTGTGAAATCCTTTTGAGGATATCTAAGTCTATAGTTAATCAATCTATAGCTTAAGTTTCAGAGTTTAATTGTAAACAGAAACCGAGAATTGTCAGTAGGAACATTCATATATGTTGAGTGTTCAAAGTTTACTGAAACAGGCGTGTTTCCAGTGATCAATGTTTTGGTCATTTCTCAGTGCATACTTTAAAGTTTTGCATGAGTGAGAGCTTAATCTTTAAGTTAGAAGATAAGCTACTCGTAACCAGAAGCATTTGCTTAAACGGGTTTTATTCAAGGAGAACCAAGTCTTAGAAGTTGCAGTTGTGAAGTCGACTGTTCAGAATGACAATTTCAGACATAGGTAACTTGTGAAGGTGATTTCTCAAGTTATACTAAATCTTTTGAAGAACTTTAACTTGAAGGAGGTGTGCAATCTCTAGGCGACACTCCATACAAAGTTTCATAAAAAAACTTTACATGTTTGTCGGATTAATTTGAAGAAATTGTGCAGCAGATTTTTGTGTTGTGAAGTTTTTGACTTACTCTTGGTATAGAGGTGCTCTAATCACAAGAGTAGGTTATTCTTTTGGAGATTAACACTCTCCATCATAGAAGACTCATCTAGTGCATTTACAATGGAAAATATATACAAGAATGGTTATGATACAAAAATATGATGTCCAAATCGGAAAAATTTTGGGACCCGTCTTTTTCTCTACTTTGTGCTCTTTTTAGCTCTGCAACACAGAGGTAGAGGAAGATTAAGCAATGATCAAGACGGAGCGAGTCAAAGCTATGGAGCAAGGGGGAGAGGAAGAGCTAGAGGAATAAGAGGTTGATATCAAGGAAGGGACTACACAAAGGAATCATTTACAACTATGGCAAGCCAAGGTACATCAAAGAATGATAATCCCTTGGCCATGATGTGTTAGTCGGCCGCCGGATTGGCAACTGTATAACTGAATCTTGTTTCGCACGCGCGAAAAGTTGTTACACTGACAATTGTAATCTTTTATATAAAACAATGGAAAAGAGACGCGCAAGTGACGATTCGTGGAATCACCAGACTGTCCGTCTGGGTGATTGTCTGAGCGTTGCTGTAGCGTTGTTTGTCTAATTTCTGAGTATTCTAAGTATACTGCGCGTATCTGTGTTTGTTGTCTATCGATCTCTGTTGCGGTTGTGAGTTTCATTTACAATCCAGTAGAGCGTTGGACTGTTGTCTGAGTAAGTTGTTTGCGAGTATCTATTGGGATTGTTGTGTTAGTTCGCGTATCGTGTTGTTATTCTTTCTTGGAATGTTCTGCCAGTGTGTGGTGAAGTCTGTGTAGCTGTGGTAGCGCTTCTGGTATTCGGGTTTGTATTGTGTTGTCTTCAGTATTGAGGTTTATGTTCATACTACAAAGAGTAAGCTACGGTAAGAGCCATCCTAAGTGGCATACTGAACCTTCAGTACTGTGTGTCTGTAACTGTTGAGTCCTTCTGTGTCTTCGGTTGAGTTTGACTATGAGCACTGTTCGGGGAAGGTTGAACTACTGCTCTTATTCCTAATGTTACTGCAATGTGTATTCGGAAAAGGGTCTGAGGTAACTCTGTATCACGATACTAATCGGCTGGTACAGTGTGTTCGGCGAATCTTGGAAGAGTTTAAATGACGAACCGTAAAGATTGAGAAGGGTATACCAATTCGTGATAGAAGTATTGAATGTTGGTATATTGTGGTGTGAAGTCATTTTGGGAAACAAGTATAGGGCCTCTGTCTTTACAGACCCCTTCTGTTAGCAGCAGACAAGGGAGTCAACGAAGATCTGGCAAATAGGCCAGTAATTTTCCTCATGAAGAAGCAAGTACGAGCACTCAACGCAGATCTAGCACTAAGGAACCTTTAAATTTTCAAATCCTTTACACCCATTTAAAGTGATTTTCATCACTAAACACCATTATAAATACCAATTCATCTTTTTGTAGCTCCATTTTGTGCAAGCCAAGGAGTCCTTGAGCTTGAGGAGCATTAGAAGTATCTACCTGCCAATTTTCGTAATTTTTGGATCTCGTTTGAGCCCCCAAATAAGCCCTGGAACCTAATTTTTAACTAGGCCGGACACTAGGTCTGAACAGGGCCAAAGCTAGTCAAAAACTATAAAAGGAGCTAGAGAGCTCATTTTTGAGGTTAGATTGTAATTGAAACGAACTTGTAAGAGCTTTTGAAAGTAATCTAGAGAACTCCATTGATTCTCTCTCTTTGTCTTGCCGTGTGTGCGCGTGTGTGTGTATGTGTGTGCATGCTTGTGTGCTTCTCACTCACACACTTGTGCCGCCACTTGCTCGAGGTCTTCATACCAACCTCACGTCTTCCCGGATTGACATTAAAGGAGGTGCTACTCATCATTGAGCTACACCAAATTTTGGCGCCGTTGCCGGGGATCGAGCTTTGAGGACGAGCGTGTGATGGTAAGACGTAGAGTTGACGCGTTGGAGTTGTAGGTATTTTCTTCACTCTCATCGACTTTCTTTTACTTTCTTCACCATCTTCATCACCATCATCATCATCACCATCTCCCACCTCCATCTCCATCATCGCGAAAATTTTCAGTTTTGATCAAATCACCATCTCCACCTCATTTCCTCCATTCCACTTGTGAGAGAGAGCGAGAGAGCGATATTGCTTGCACTGTTTTTGCATGTTGTTGTGATTCTTGCAGGTACTGCCATCATCATCATCCCCAGCACGCTGCGCGCAGGTACGAAAATCTCAGAAACTGTCTCGCGGTCGCAGGCTCCTGTCGATCGCGACTGACAGAAATTTTTGGCTTTTCACAAAAGTGAGTGCACCACTAGAACAAGCACAAGGAGCACATCCTAAAACACTAAAAACAGTAGAAAAATTCCGAGGTTTTCTGTCAATCGCGACCGACAGCCTCTGTCAATCGCGACCGACAGACCCTGTCAATCGCGACCGACAGACCCTGTCAATCGCGATCGACAGACCTCCACGATCGACTGACTGCCACGTAGGACCCTGTCAATCGCGCCTGATACTGTCGATCGCGACTGACAGCCACGACCGACACCCCTGTCGATCGCGATTGACACCGTCGATTGCGATTGACTGAAATTCCACGATTGATTGACTTTTGCGCGTAGCCACGTGTCCATCGCGACTGATAGGCCCCCGATTGACTGAAATCTCGGCGAAAAATTTGGAAAACGTGTTGATCGCGATTGATACTGTCGATCGCGATTGACAGCCACGATCGACTCTGTCGATCGCAATTGACACCGTCGATCGCGATTGACAGCCCCGACGGACACCTCTGTCAATCGCGATTGAGACCTGTCGATCGCGATTGACAGGCTTTTCGGCCAAAAATTAGGGTTTGATTTTTGGGATAATTTTGGGGCATAATAGTCAATCCATTAGCATTTTTGAGGTTCCTACACTTGTGAATTGGGAGAAAACTCTAGGATCTGTCAGCCAGTTTGAATCCTGTTTTAACCCCCTAAACCCTGAACAGTCATAACTTTTTCATACGAAATCAATTTTTTGAGCTCTAGGGCTTGTTGGAAAGCTCGTGGCATATAGTACAAGCCCTCAACTATTTTTTATAAAGATAATACGTTGATTTTCAGATAGAGTATTTTGAAGTTGACCATATCCAGGGGGATCAAAGTCAGGGGTCCTTAGGATTGTTTTCTTGAAAATCACTATGCAAGTTTGTGTTTGTGCTACAGGAATGAAAATAATTGATTCTGTCTTTGGAATGTAAATTTCAAAGCTAACTTTGAAACTCTTACAGAGCATCGAGAGGCGTTCTAAGCAAGTGTAAGTGCGAGCTTGGGAACACATTTCCTGGGCACTCAAGGGCAACCGAGCAGGAAAACAAAAGGTTGGACACTTTTAACCCCCTCTGTCAATTCATAGTCTAAGCTAAGACGACGAGAGGTAGGAGTAAGTCAGAGCGATGATAGGCAGGCATCAAGTTGAAGACTACCTAAAAACTCAAGTTCAAGCTAAAAACCTAATCTCGATACTGTCGATAACATAAAGGAAAAGAACCTAACGTGGAACGATCAACCTGAAAGTACGAAGAACACTCAAGTATTCCGACGACGTAATATCAGACAAGACCTTAAACACGATAAATAACTAAAAAGAATCAAGTGACTGAAACCAATTGATCAGCAACAAGGTTGTACTCTGGGCAAAATTGGGCTACTGAAATAGGCATATGAACCTTAGATCGGGACGACATCTAGTAAGGGAGAGGCAAAGCCTTAGGTCTTCAGAGGCTAGTGTTAACCACACTGCTAGGTCTTGGGCCCAGCAGTTGAGCCACCACTCGTACTACCCTAGCTCGGAGACCAGTGAGTCAGAGATGTCTCAAGGCATGGACAGACCTACGGGAAGTTCAGGAGTGCCTTACTTGTACAGGGTGGAAGGCCCTTACAAAACACAGTTGGAGTACCTTAGGACCAACCGATTAGGTGCCAACATCTATGAGGATGGCTTAGGAAGATCTGTGATACAGATTAAGAATCCTGATCAATCCATTGGACTAGAACACCCAGCTGTCAAGTTTGAAAATGGTGCATACCTGGACAAAGAAGGAACTATATATGTAGTCACTAGTCACCCGGATAGGACAGATGAATTTGGGAATGTAATCTTAGAAGCGGACTTAGGTGACTTGGAACAAGGGAACATGGGTGCGGAACGTAGAACCCCTCGAGGTAAATCAGTTCTCACTAGGATTATCACACCTGAGTGGGTACCCCAAGACAACAAGAGCATAGAGTTGCTCCTCAATCGAGAAACCGATGAAGCCTTCTGGAGGTATAAATCTAATCAGCCAACTGATATAGGAAACATCATGATCTATGCGTTTAAGGATCCGGATAGCCCAGGTAGAGTGACCTACTTAGATCACACTTCAGAACGGATCTTTGCGGTTAAAAAATGATAGGCATGCTTACACTTGGAAGGGTGAATTTATTTTCCCCCAACCAAGATCAAATGTATCCTATGGTCACCCTGGGGCTGGAACTTCCCAAGCTCATGGTATGCAAAGAGAGAGAAGTAGAGATAGACCAGAAGTAAGTTTTGCCAACCCAGTGGGCAGAGAAAGAACGAGAACGGAGACGAATAGGGTAGAACCTGAGATGCTTAGAGCTCACAGGAACCAAAGAAATGTGGATGGATTTCCTCTGTCGAGACCTAGAGAGCACACAAGAACGTTGAGACCAACCCAGCTAGTTAAGTCCATGAAGAATTACTTTGATGGCACAAGAGATCCCTATGATCATGTGGCGGAGTTCAAGCAAGTCTTGAGAGCTGAACAAGTGGAGGATTTGTTCACACAGTACAATGCCTTCGGTCTAACCCTTAGGAACACAGCACTTACATGGTTTCAGCCATTGGATGAGCGGCAGTTCAGGAGCATAGACCAACTCCTAGAGGCTTTCATTGTAGAGTTCTCTAAGAGTGGCATAAGACACAATACCTCATCATTGATTCACAGCTTCAAACAGACTTCCCAAGAGACTGTCAGATTGGCGGGGAGAAGATTTAGACAATACCTTGAAAGGTGCCCTGTTTCGGAGCTACCCACATCTGCTAAACAAGTAGCCTTATTCCTTGATGGATTGCTGAGTACGAAATTGAGATCCTATGTGTATCTGAAGGACCCTAGGACTATAGAAGAGTGTGTACGCATGTGCATTGACATTGAAGATAACCTAGGGGAAGAACTAGAGCTTTCCAAAATCTACAAAGATTCAGATAGTGTGTCTAGTCACTCTTCCACGCAACCCACATCAATTGACGAACTCGCAGAGAAAGTGGCACAAAAACTAGGCATCTCTAGCAAACAAATCCCAAGGTTTGCCCCTGTGAAAAGGTGCTATACATGCGGTGGTGACCATATGGCGAATGTCTGCCCTATTATGGCTCAACCCCAAGTTAATCCTAGTAGCCAGTACTGCACCATAGAACGGAAGTACACCAATCACACTGCGCAAGATTGCCCATACAACAGGCAGGCGGTTAGGCAACCCTATCCTCAGCCATACCCTCAACAGGGAAGATACCAGAACCAGTACCCTCCACAGCCATATGGCAGGCCACAGCAACCCTATCAGCAACCATATCAAAACCAACAAAGACCTCAGCCTGTGTTAGCACAACAACCCCCAGCTCCAGCCAATGTGATCCCGGTAAAGTATACTGCTGCAGAAGAGAACATGAATAGAGCCTTAGTCCCGGTAACATCCTTGCTTTCCGAAAATGACCTCAGTGACCATAGCTTTGATTCTACACATGTTGATAGTCCCCAGGCGTACTACATGCAGTCTCCAGAACATGGTGAGTCCTATTACAGCGAAGAGCCAAATGAACCTAGTTGGGAGTCAGATTACACAAACGTCATGTATGCAAACCCCAATCCTAGGCCTCAACCTAGGCAGGTAAGACCTCCATTCCCAAGAGGACCGTGCTACAGATGCCAAGGAGATCACTTCATTCGTGATTGTCCCTTACCTCCGCCTACACAAACTCAGTCCGTGACAATCCAAGGCTTTTGCCAAGATTGTGGAAAAGAGCATCTTTTACGAGATTGCCCAAAGAACCCCAATAATATGCCAAAAATCACGCCTATCAATGTTATTGGGTTAGTAGTAGATTCCACAGGAAGTGTCACTTCCACAGCACCAGTGCAGGTAGTCACTAGAGCTCAAGCATTGCAGCAAAACCAAGGGGTAGACCAGGAAAAGAGCTCAACAGCTAGTGAAACTGAGAGTATAACCAAGAAAAGGACTAGAGCTTGGAGAGATAGCCGTGAACGCATGAAAAGGCAATGGGCAAAGAAGATGAGTGAACTTGAGGAAAGTTTACGCGAAACCAAGGCTAAAATCATAGAGATCACATCCCAACCGCACTCTCACACAATCCCACCGTACCATCCCCATCACCCTCCATCCCTCCACCCTCTAATACACCCCACGTAACCCACCCACCACCCCAAGCAGGATCAGTATTAGCTGATCCCACTCCCGAGGACCTAAACATGATGCTTAAAGCATATCAGGCCAGAATCCAAGAAGGGCCAACCATAATCGATCATGAAAAATGCTACCCTAGAGCCGAGCTAGAGCTTGAACGAACTAAGATTTGTGCCAAAATGGTGGAATTGGCTCAGACCATGTTTGAGGCCAGCCGCCTATTTAACATCTCTAGCTCAGCTAAGACGCAGTTACATTTTGAAGGACTGCTGGAAAGAATAGAGAGGCTAATTGCACAATCAGAAAAGGAACCTGCCCCTCAAAGAAAGGACAGGGCAAGAGAACGGATAAGCCAGCCTCTTCAAGAAGCCCATGTGCCTCTTCAAGAAGCTTATCTTCCCCCCCAAAAGGCAAATGAACCCCCCTCGAAAGCTTACGTACCTCCACAGGTTGCCTACATTCCTTCTCAGGGAGCGTATGAGCCTGATCGGAAGAGTAATAGAATAAGTAATCCTCCCCAGGAAGCTTGTGCTCCAGCCATCTATGAGAACAAGGAGAGAGTCAACGATAGAATAAGCCCTCCTTCCCAGGTTGCTTATGTGCCTAATTCTACGGAGCCAGACACTTCTTCTTCTATGAATCGGTTTGCACCAGACTTCCTACGAGAGATTCAAGAAGACAAATGGGATAACGAAAGTGAAGTCGCCCCTCCCTTTGAACTTGTGGATGATGCACACGATCAATTCCCACAAGACATCCCATCTATTTACGGGGAACATGAGAGTACTCAGTCTCACGAGAGATTGGACTTTGAGTCTAATTCCATACAGGAGCTACCCCACTTCACAGGCCCATGGGAAGCAAAGTCCACATGTATGAGAGCACCCACAGTCATGGTAAGGAACGACGACTCAGTCATATCAAGGAACACGGAGGTAGTAAAGAACACCAAGGCGCAGCGCGATCTCACTTTGGAAGAACTGCCTAAGAATAGACCAAAAGCGCGGAAAGGTGTAGCCAGTCAAGTGACTGAAGTTGCAGAACCACGTTCCCGAATAGGGTCCCATAGGACAGTGCCAGAAATTCCCTTGGATAAGATAGGAGATATGTGTGAAGGCGAAGAAGGGAACACCTATCTTCCCATCACCTACCAGGAGTACACAACCAAGGCAATTTTGGACTCAGGTGCAGGAGTTGCAATTGCCACCACTTCCCTATGGAAGCGTTGGGGCAAGCCGGCACTCAGGCCCACGAGGATGAAATTGCAGATGGCTGATGGTCATATTGAGAGACCCTTAGGATTGCTAGAAGGAATAACTCTCACCACTTGTGGTGTTGAGTTTGAGCATAGCTTTGCTATATGTGACTTCAGCAAAAATCATGCCTATGAGATGATTTTGGGAAGACCATTTATGCGACAGTTGCAAGTGGTACAGGATTGGGGAACCAACTCCTTGTATTTGCAACACTTGGGCGTTACGACCAAAGTCAATCTCAAGGATTATTCTCATAGAGATGTCCCTCCTATCCAATGGAATCCCATCAATAGAGCCAAAGATGATACAGAATCGGTGCATTCCATAGGGTCTGGATCCTCATGGATGCATGAAGACACTCACTTATGGATGTGCAAGGTAGCAGTAGAAGAAGAGAAGAGAGAGAAAGCCAGAGAAACAGGTGCAAACGAAACTCATAGACCCATTCAAGACCCAGTCTATGCACCTGTAGTTTTTCCAGACGAGGAATTCGAATCCCATGGCTGGGCAGAAATTTTAGCAACAATGGATGTAGCCATCAATGAAGAACAATGGACACCTCACTGTGATGAGGATGGCTATGACATTTCAGTCTTCTCCATAGAGCCAATCATGGGAGAGGCAGTTCTAGAAGAATGCGAACCTAGCCCTGATGCATATGAGGTTGCAAGTGACTCCGATCTCGAGTCTATCATTATGGACCCACCATTTGCATCAGATGAAGAATACTTCCATGAAGTAGAATTTCAACCCCAAAGGCATGGAGAGCTTACAAACGATGTAAGATTAGCAACACATGTGAGCCCAAAGGAAGAAGGAAAGAAACGAAAGAAGAGAGAAGTCTCACCAGAAGAGGAAGAATCTTTGTTTGAGGTCCCAGAAAATTTTAAGAAGTATGAGATAGATGACAGGAGAGTCATGATTAGAATGCCTAAACGAGAGGCACAATCAGGAGAGGCCTATGATAACAAAGAAACCACCAAGAAAATAATAGTGGCCATAGAAGAAGGAGAGGAGAGATGCACGTATATAGGCCATGACCTGACAAAAGAAGAAGAGCACGAATTGATTGCCTTGCTAAGAGAATACAGAGATGTATTCGCTTGGAGTTACAAGGACTTGAAAGGTGTTGACCCTGACATATGCTCACACACTATCCCCATGACTTCAGACGCTAAACCCTCTAAGCAAAAGCCTTATACATATAACGATAATTATGCTGCTAAGATCAAAGAAGAGATAGATAGACTGATTGAAGCTGGATTTATCTACGAAATTGAGCACACTGAATGGGTATCACCCATCGTGGTGGTGCCCAAGAAGAATGGCAAACTGCGCGTGTGCATTAACTTGAAGAAGGTTAATGCAGCCACTATTCGAGATAACTATCCGCTTCCCATCACAGAACATCTCTTAGAAAGAGTGGCAGGCAAGGAAGTGTACAGCTTCCTTGATGGATTTTCGGGCTACAATCAAGTAGCCATACCTCCAGAGGATCAGCATAAGACAGCCTTTGCCACAGAATGGGGCATTTTTGCCTTTAGAGTAATGCCATTTGGGCTTACCAATGCACCAGCTACCTTCCAGAGGCTGATGTGCCATGTGTTTAAGGAGTTCCTGAGGAAGAGTTTAGAAGTCTATGTTGATGATCTTTGTGCTCATTCCAATATTAGACAAACCCATATTCCTGAACTCAGACAAATCTTTGATAAATGTAGAGAATATCAAGTCTGCCTGAACCCAGAAAAGTGCGTTTTTATGGTCAGGCAAGGCAAGATTCTAGGACACATAGTGTCAAAGAATGGCATATCTACTGACGAAGAGAAAGTGAGAGCCATAGCAGAGCTACCTAGGCCAAAGAATGTCAAGGAAGTACAAGCTTTCATGGGGCACTGTGGTTATTACCGACGATTTATACACATGTATGCTGTCATTGCAAAGCCCATGTACGGACTTCTGACAAACTTTGAGTGGACGGATGAATGCGAGAACTCCTTCCAGGAGCTTAAACGAAGATTATGTTCAGCACCAATCTTGACCACACCAGATTGGAATAAGCCATTCCACGTTCATGTGGATGCATCCAATTATGCCATTGGATGTGTGCTTGCACAACCTACTGGTGAAGGTAATATGGATCTTCCAATTGCCTATGCCAGTAGACAATTGAATGCCGCTGAACGGAATTATGTTGGAGTTTATTGACCTCCAAAGTATAGCAGGAAGTAGGTGGAACCCCCTAGGAACAAGTTGACCTTCTCACAAACTTCATCATAGAAAACCAGTCATGCTTGCAGAGCTCACTACTCTCTACTCACTCAAAAGTTTTTAAAACTGTTTTAACCACATATACTAGAGACCAAGAGCTTTCCAATGAGCCAAAGAACACTCAATTTGGATAAATACTCAATGAGCTATGACCTCTGCAATATGCAGCTTTAATGGAGACCTTGAAACAGAGATGAACCTGAGGACATACATCACTTGCAGAGACTACTGCTCTTAACTCACAACTCCAATGAATCTGAAAATTTCCAGAATATAAATAGACTTGGAGAGCTTTCTAACAAGCCAAATAAAACATGATTTGAATACATACACAAGGAGATATGACCTCTGCAAGTTGGATGTTTAATGGAGACCTTCAGCAGGGATAAAAAACAGAGAACACACACTACTTGCAGAGAGTGTTGCTCTCAGCTCACAAATCCAATGATTATGAAAATTGGTACTATGAAAGTAGACAAGAAGAGCTTTCAAATGCGCTATCAAACATGTAATTTGGATATATAATGAGGGAGATACAAGCTCTGCAAGCTCTGCATACAAAAACTATAGTAGCATAGAGATACTCTCTTGGACATCCCACAAGATCACGACTTTTCTCCTCTTTTTATAGCATGGGAAACTAATCTAAAACCTTCCTAATACATCTAAATTCGTGGTAGACACTTGGATGGAGGTATTACATGACTCAAGTGCTCAAATAAGCAAAGTATTGATGGACTTTGAGAACTAGCCACATCGACCTTCCACTAGGACACCACTGAAGCTCCCTTGTGACTCACTAATTTGACTCACCATGTTCAAGAACTCACGTGGTATTTTTGCTAAATTTTATGAATAATATGAGCCTTCTTGAAGTATTTGAAGACTTCCCAAAGGTATTTACATAATTTGAAACTTGTACCCTACATAAAACAAATGTTCGCAACATTCTCCCCCTCAAGTTTCAAAGGGTATTTCCTTCATGCCAAGAATATAGTTGAATCTTTGAAGCTTTGGTCCATCCAAGGATTTGGTGAAGATATCTGCAACTTGATCCTTTGTTCCAACAAAAGAAACCTGCACTTCATTGTTCATGGCCTTCTCTCGAACATAATGATAGTGAACCTCTATATGCTTTGTTCTAGCATGAAAAATAGGATTTGAGGTCATATGAATGCTGCTCAAGTTATCCCCATATATCAGTGGTACATCAACCTGCACATTCAAGTCATGAAACAACTTTTTAAACCACATAACCTCAGTAGTAGCCAATGCTAAACCTCTATACTCAGCCTCTGTAGAAGATAAAGCAACTGTAGGCTGTTTCTTTGAACTCCATGTTAATGTCTTGTTTCCTGCTATTACCACATATCCACTTGTGGATCTTCTGTCATCTTTGCTTCCAGCCCAATCTGCATCACTAAAGACTTTAAGAGTTAGATCAACATCATGACTATAAAATAATCCTTCGTTCATGGTACCTTTCAAATACCTAAGCACTCTTTTCGCTGCATGCATATGAGGTACTCTAGGTTCATGCATAAACTGTGACAATACTCCCACTGCATAACATATATCAGGTCTAGTTTTTGTTGCATAAATCAAAGATCCTACCATGGATCTATATACATTCATATCATGCAACTCATCACCTTCCTTTGCACTCAGCTTTACATTACATTCCATTGGAGTAGAAACAAATTTACATTCCTGCATACCAAACCTTTTCAGCATATCACATATATACTTTCTTTGTATCAACCACATACCTTCATCGCTATACACAATTTCAATCCCAAGAAAGTATCTGAGCAAACCAAGATCTGAAATTTTAAATTCCTTTCCCAAATTACCTTTTATCTCATCAATTGCTTTTGCATCATTCCCTGTAATCAACAAGTCATCCACATAAATGCATACATAGACACACATGCCATCTACATGTTTTACATAAAGTGAAGGATCAGCATGACTCGCTGTGTATCCTTGCAGCATAAGATACTTTACCAACCTTGCATTCCATGCCCTTGGTGCCTGCTTAAGACCATACAATGCCTTCTTTAACCTGCATACATGATTAGGACATTTTGCATCCACATAACCATCTGCCTGTGACATATACACTTCTTCATTTAACTCACCATTAAGAAAGGCATTTTTTATATCAAGTTGATATATATTCCACCTTTTACTTGCAGCTAAAGCCATCAAAGTTCTCACTGTTGCCATATTTGCTACTGGACTAAATGTTTCCTCATAGTCCACACCTTGAGTTTGATTATATCCTTTTGCTACAAGTCTAGCCTTATATCTAGACACACTACCATCACTATTTCTTTTAATCTTAAAAACCCACTTGCAACCAATTACCTTTTGCTTTGGTGTACTTGGAACTAAATTCCAAGTCTTGTTATCCTGTAGTGCTTCCATTTCTTCTCTCATTGCTTTCTCCCACTTTTCATCTCCTTTGGCCTCATCATAACATGTGGGTTCATTTTCCTGCTCAACTTTTGTCATAAAAGCATAATGAGTATTCATGAAAGATTCATAAGTATACCTTTGAGGTTGCTTACTTACTCTTGAAGTTCTTCTTACCTCCAATGTAGATGCTCTTCCTTTCTTATTAGGAACCTTTGATGATTCTCCATACTCACATACATCACTAATTTCCTCTCCTTCATCATTAACTTCAACAAGTTTGAGTTTACCTTTACTTTTAACACTTGGAGGTGACTCTTGCCTTAATCTTCCATTGAAAGGTGATCCTCTTTCTTCATCTAGACCACTCCTTTCATCATTTAAACTTCCTGATGGCTGAACTATGCATTCATCTCCTTCAACCACACCTTCTTCATTTTCATCCATGACCTGCAAACAATTCTTATCTGCATACCATGAAAGTGATTCATCAAAGTTTACATCTCTTGACACAACAACCTTATTGGTATGAGGATTATAGCATCTATATCCTCTTTGAGTATCTGCATAACCAATAAATATACATTTTTCTGATTTTGCATCAAGTTTAGATCTCACCTCACTAGGTACATGTACATAACATACACAACCAAATACTTTCAAATGACTTACACTTGGTTTCCTTCCATGCCATACCTCATATGGTGTCAAATGATGAACTCCAGCAGTCGGAACTCTATTCATAATGTAAACACTTGTGCTAACAGCTTCAGCCCAAAAATAATTAGGCAAACACATATCATTAAGCATACTTCTAGATGCTTCTGCTATGATTCTGTTTCTTCTTTCTGCGACTCCATTTTGTTGTGGAGTATACCTGCATGTAACTTCTCTTTTGATACCTTCATCATACAAAAAATCAGTAAAAGCTTGAGAGAAATACTCTCCCCCTCCATCAGACCTTAGCTTCTTAATATACCTTCCTGTTTGCTTTTCGACATATGATTTGAACTTCTTGAAACAATCAAAGACCTCACTCTTATGTTTAATGAAATACACAAATGTCATTCTACTATGATCATCAATGAATGATACATAGTACTTATTACCAATCAAGGATGCCTCTTTAGTAGGTCCCCACACATCTGTGTGTATGAGATCTAGCAAACCATCACTTACATAACTTGAATGCTTGAAAGGTTGTCTACTCTGCTTACCCATTTGACATGCTTCACAAAGATGCACCATATGTTGCTTAGTAAGATCAGGTAATCCTTCAACAATCCTCTTCTTTGATAGCTCCTTTAACCTGTGTACATTCATGTGTCCAATCCTTTTGTGCCATAGATCAAGCTCTGCTATTCGATGCATACCATAAGAGAAATAGTTTGTATGATTTGGGTTTACCTTGAATGTAAACAATCTACCTTGTTTTTGACCTCTAGCAATTAGCCTCCTTTGCTTTGGATCCTCAATGAAGCAACCTGCATGATTAAATCTCACTTGTAGACCTTTTTCTACCATTTGACCAACCGACATCAAATTCTTAGTGATCGTTGGCACATTAAGTACATCCTTCAAGCAATTTTTCTTGCTCTTATCCTGCATAACAACATCTCCAACCTGCATAATCTTATGTGTTGTATCATCTCCTGTTTCAACATGACCTTTACATGACGGATTATGCATATTAGAAAACCATGAAGCATCATGAGACATGTGATTAGAACAACCACTATCTACATACCATACATCACTATTGGAATTCATCTTAGTTTCTACATTCATCATAAGAAGAGAATCATAATCATCACTTTTACCTTCAACTGCATAATTTCCTTGTTGTTTACCTCTTCTTGAATAGCCTCCTCTTTGATTACCGCCTTGATTATTTTCATTTTGATAACAATCTTTGGCATAGTGTCCATACCTTCCACATATATAGCAATTGTTCTTATTATCTTCACTCCTTTGTCTTTGGTTGTAGTTGTAGTAGCCTCTCGTACCTCTAGCGCTTGATCTTCCTCTTCCTCTTGTGTTGAAGAAGCCACTTGAAGTCCTTTGATCATCGATCCTTCTTCCTCGACCTCTATTTGAACCTCTTCCACCTCTGTTTCCACCTCTTGATGATCCTACATAAAGAGCTTGTCCTTGAGATCCTTTTTGATTTGAAGTAGAACCATTTAGATTCATCTCCTCCGTGACCATGAGGGCAATAAGTTGATCAAAATCTGGTAATTCTCCTCTGACATAAACTGAAGTAATGAAGGGTTTCCATCTCTCATCATCTTTGAGTCCGTTGAGAGTATGTGCAACCAAGTCGTCGTCCTCCACATGAGCTTGAATTGATCCTAGTTGATCTGCAATCTCTTTAACTTTCAATATGTAATCATTGACCGATGTCCTTGTATCTTTCTTTATGTTATTCAACTCATTTTTGAGTTGAATCTTCCTTGCTCTTGTACCTGTAGCATACAACCTTTCCAATGCAAGCCAAACATCTCTACTTGTGTCTAGATCTTGTATGTGTCCTACCATTGAATCTTGAATATTTTGTGATAAAATGAATATAACCCTTTTGTCTCTCTCATTCCAAAGTCTAAACTCCCTCAATTGTTGCTGATTTGGGTCCTCTGGTAATGTGGGTTTGATATCTGTGCCGTCAATCAAACCATACAAGCCTCTACCTTGCAAGTATGCTGTGATTCTAAACTTCCATGCCTGATAATTGGTCTTATCAAGCTTCTCTATTTGTGCATGTTGGTCTCCCATAATACAAATGCTAAGCTTCCTCCTTTAAGCCTCCTTTCCAATGTGTGTGATGAGAAGAAATATAATATTTACCTTGTAAATGAGGTATGTGCACCTTTCTTTGCTTGGATGTTGCTTCAGATGCCTCCTTGCAATCTTCTTCTACCTTTGTGTAGTGTTGATGATGAACTGCTTCTTTGATAGCTTCAAATTCTTCGTCAAGGTATGATAACCTTCTCCAAGCCTCCAAGTACTTGCTCTGATACCAATGTTGGAGTTTATTGACCTCCAAAGTATAGCAGGAAGTAGGTGGAACCCCCTAGGAACAAGTTGACCTTCTCACAAACTTCATCATAGAAAACCAGTCATGCTTGCAGAGCTTACTACTCTCTACTCACTCAAAAGTTTTTAAAACTGTTTTAACCACATATACTAGAGACCAAGAGCTTTCCAATGAGCCAAAGAACACTCAATTTGGATAAATACTCAATGAGCTATGACCTCTGCAATATGCAGCTTTAATGGAGACCTTGAAACAGAGATGAACCTGAGGACATACATCACTTGCAGAGACTACTGCTCTTAACTCACAACTCCAATGAATCTGAAAATTTCCAGAATACAAATAGACTTGGAGAGACTTCTAACAAGCCAAAGAACACATGATTTGAATACATACACAAGGAGATATGACCTCTGCAAGTTGGATGTTTAATGGAGACCTTCAGCAGGGATAAAAAACAGAGAACACACACTACTTGCAGAGAGTGTTGCTCTCAGCTCACAAATCCAATGATTATGAAAATTGGTACTATGAAAGTAGCCAAGAAGAGCTTTCAAATGAGCTATCAAACATGTAATTTGGATATATAATGAGGGAGATACAAGCTCTGCAAGCTCTGCATACAAAAACTAGAGTAGCATAGAGATACTCTCTTGGACATCCCACAAGATCACGACTTTTCTCCTCTTTTTATAGCATGGGAAACTAATCTAAAACCTTCCTAATACATCTAAATTCGTGGTAGACACTTGGATGGAGGTATTACATGACTCAAGTGCTCAAATAAGCAAAGTATTGATGGACTTTGAGAACTAGCCACATCGACCTTCCACTAGGACACCACTGAAGCTCCCTTGTGACTCACTAATTTGACTCACCATGTTCAAGAACTCACGTGGTATTTTTGCTAAATTTTATGAATAATATGAGCCTTCTTGAAGTATTTGAAGACTTCCCAAAGGTATTTACATAATTTGAAACTTGTACCCTACATAAAACAAATGTTCGCAACAAATTACACCACTACGGAGAGAGAAGGCTTAGGCATGGTATATGCAGTTAAGAAATTTAGACACTATTTGCTTGCAAATAAGTTTAAATTTTTTACTGATCATCAGGCATTATTATATCTTGTAAACAAGCCATGCAATACAGGAAGATTAGTAAGATGGTTTCTCTTGCTCATGGAATATGACTTTGAAGTTGTGGTAAGGAAAGGTAGGACTCACTTGAGAGCAGATCACCTCTCTAGGCTCACATCGGGAGAAGCCCCACAAGGAGTATCAGATGACCTTCCTGATGCTTACTTGTTCAATTTGGAAGTGGTGCCGCAGTGGGCTAAGCCATTGGTACCAGTGTTGACATACCGGCCTAATCATCCAGTGATAAACACACGGAATAGAGAGGTTGTAAAAGGCCAAAAGTATCACATCATGGCAGGAAGCATGTACAAGCACACAGATCAAGGAATCTTGGCTTGTTGCGTAGAAGAGGATGAGTACGCTAAATGGTTGCAATTAGCACATGTAGGTGCATTAGAGCAACACCATTCAAAGAACGAACTTTACAGACTCTAAAGAGATTCGGAGTACATTGGCCAACTATGGAAGCTGATGTCCAAAAGCTGTGCAAGGAATGCCCAATCTGTTGCACTAAACCACCTGTGGAACACGCCACTCTTTATCAAGCATCCATTGTGCCAGATTGGAGTGAACCACTAGTATCCTTCCTGAGGACAAACACATTCCCCCCAGACATGACGCTGGCTAGGAAAAGGAGTTTAGAACAAGAAGCCCAGGATTACTCACTCATAGGTGATAATCTATATAAGCGCGGTAAAGATGGTTACCTGAGGTTATGTGTCCATGAAAGTGAATATCTGAAGATCTTAGAAACCGCTCACCAAGGTGTAGCAGGAGGACATTTTGGACCAGATCGGGTGATCAAGGCAATACTATTTGCGGGCTTCTGGTGGCCTACCCTTCACATGGATGCACATACCTATGTGAAACGGTGTGATGTTTGTCAGAGGACTCAGTATCCTATACGCAAAGATGAGATGCCACTGAAACCTATGATGGGTGGACGTGCATTCTCTAAGTGGGGAATAGACTTCGTAGGTCCTATTAATCCCCCAGCTAAGGGTTCTCATGCGGAATACATCATTGTTGCGACAGATTATCTCACCAAGTGGGTAGAGGTAAAGGCTACGACAAAGAACGACGCTCAAACAACTGCTAAGTTCTTGTTTGAGAATGTGTTCACAAGATATGGGCTACCTATAGAGCTTGTAAGTGATAGAGGCACTCATTTCTTGAATGAAGTGATTGAAAATCTACTCCAAGAATTCTTGGTAATACACAAGAAGTCTGCCCCTTATCACCCTCAAGCTAATGGACAAGCTGAGAGCACTAATAAGATCTTATGCAATGTACTGACGAAATTAGTGAACACTAAACGCTCTGATTGGGACAAACAGCTACACCATGCTGTTTGGGCATATCGAGTTGCCTACAAAACGGTACTCCAAGCCACCCCCTTTCAGATGGTATTCGGCCAAAACGCTGTGTTACCCTTGGACTTCTTGATCCCTACGTTGAGAGTAGCACAAGAGAACGAATGGACAGGTCATGAGCTCTCCTCTAGGATCTTTGACCTTGAACGATTAGGAGAAACAAGACTGAGAGCCGCTACAGGGATATATGCAGCCAAGAAGAGACAGAAGGCATACTTTGATGCCCATGTGAAGGATAAAGGCTTGAAAGCAGGAGATCTAGTCTTAGTCTATACACTGAAACAACACGCAAGGAAACTAGAAAAGAGAGGCTACGGACCTATGATCATTAATAGGATCTCCACGAGTGGAGCAGTACAACTAGCCACTTTAGAGGGGGATGTCCTCCCAAACTATATTAGCGGATGCAGAGTCAAGCTGTATCAGGAACCCCTCACGGAGGAAATGCTAAGCCGACTCAACACTGCTAAGAAACGCAAAGAGGAAGAAAAGCGAGTTCGAGAAGAAGCTCAAGCAGAAGCTTTAGAACGCATCAGAAGGATGAAGTTACGAAGGCAAGGCCGAGATCAGACTAGAACAGACGACAATGCAGATCAAGGATATCCTATGGCCATGTGTGAAGTCGCAGGAACGAGCTCGCATAGGATAATTGATCGACGTCCTTTCATAACCCTAGATATAGGACAAGGAAAGAGTGCAAGGACCGTATGAGCCTTGATTGACTCAGGTGCAGCCACTAGTGCTGTTAAATTGTCTTACTGTCAAGAGTTGCAGTTAACTGTCAATCCTATGGAAGCGTATCTCATAGGATTGGGAGGCGTGGAAACCCCTTGCATGGGCGAGGTGGAACTTCCCCTCTACATTCATGATGAGGCAACGACAGTTAAAGCATTAGTGTGTCAAGATGAGGATCTCACTGAACCTCTTGTCTTGGGTCAAGACTGGATCTATGACCAAGCAGTCAACTTAAACCTAAGAAGTGGACTTCTTCAGGTATGGGTCAATCATAGTCGAATTACAGTAGAGTTGGATAATGGAGCACTCAAGGAACTAGGAAAGGCACAGACTCCTGGTCCTTCCAGGGGTACACATGAAGATGATCATGCTGTTCTTGTTCAAAACCATGTGTTGCAGAGGAATGATATTTGCAAAAAAGGAGTCAAGGATGCAACGGAACTCCCTTCTTTTCCAAAGGCCAGAAGGAGGCAGCAACCCAAGGTGGATCAAAGGCAGAAGAAGCAGAGTACTACCTATGTCCGAGATCAAAAGTACCTGCGCAGCAGAATGTCCCAGAAAATAAACCATGTGTGGGTGCGGAAAGGCGAACAACCGGTTGCACCACCGTCAACTACACGGGCGAAGTTTCTTATTAATAACCAACGACACGACATTAATAAGAAGTCTTGCAGAAATTCTCCTGCTAACGTGAAATCTATTTGGGTGCCCAAGAAGTTGATGAAGGCTAGCCCACAATCAAGACAAATTTGGGTGCCTAAGGCTTGCTTGAGGGCACAAGTAGCTACGCCGAGGCCACAACCTAAACAGCATAACGCAGCTACGCATACTGCCAGTATTCACTCGTTCTCAACACTCAAGAACACACCAAGACCCAAGAGCGCGCATGTAATCACTTGTAAATGGGTCCCTAAAAGGCCTCATTTTCAAACCGCGACACCGAGAAAGCTCTCTAGAGTCTCTACGAAACCGAAAGCAAAGCCCATCCACTGCATTTGGCAGCCTAAGACCTGTAATAAACCCCCCGACCCCAATTTGTAAATTCATCCCCACTTACTAACTTCATTAGTCTCCTAGGACTACCCAAGCATTAACTACACACACGTGCACCGAACACTTACTAACCCATTATTCGCTCCCGACCCTCATGTTAATATTGTGATGGGAACAACAACGGTCCTCCCTTGTCCTATACAATATTAACACATGTTTGTATATTCTCACAGAGACAGACAACAAGAAGTAAAATGGCAGATACAGTAGGAACTAGCTCCCAGGCAGGCACCAGCCCCCAAGTGGTGGACATCGAAAGCCTTCCGGTCGAGGAGGAATTAAAGGAAAGACCAGCGGCATTACGGGCATTACATGCCATACCAATCCAGAATCCTCCACAGGGTCATACCATGCCGGTGGGCAAAACCTCACATTGGTTCAGTGACGTTGCTGGACCTCTGGGTGAAGGCACATATATGTGGGAGTCCGAGGTCGAACTCAATGGACGATGGGGCAGATACCATTTCTTTACCAGGGAGTTTGAAAGGCTACAGAATAACCAAGGACTGAAGCCGATCTGGAAGAAGGCTGGGCTTTATGACTACTTCAAGTCCCAACTACCAAAGCCAGATTTCCTAAGATGCTCATATCTAATTAGTACCCTCACCCCCAGCAAAGACAAGAAAGGATACAGCTCCTTTGTGCTCCCATCACTCACAAGGGGCAACGAGCTGAAGCATTTCCGCTTGACTATCAACCTGGTAAGAGAAGCACTCGACATGACTGGTATGCACATTCCAACAGAGAAAGAGACTATGGTTCCAGACAACATGAAGAATAGGAATCTGACGAAGTTGAAGGACATGGTTGCAATGACACCCACGATCGCCATCCACTTACGTATGGTCATGCAACATTTTGCCTTCCCCGTGCAGGAGAGGTTCACAATGCCTCCCAAAAAGATCTGGTTTAGCCTCTACCTGGCGGATGCTTTTGAGTTGACCATCAATATGCCCCACTGGATTATCGACCAGATTCATATGGCTCATCAGAGATGGTATAAGAAGCAAAAATCTGTGTTGTATGGTTGCTGTGCACTCACAAGAATTGTATACAGATGTCGCGCATATGATGTACCGGTGCAGAGGGCTCTGATCTGGTCCAGAGCACAGGAATTTCAACGAAGATTGTCAGCCGTAGGGCCTCCCTCAAAGAAGATGAGAGGAGCCGTCCAGATGCCTTGTGCACAAGCTCGCGGTGCAACCCTGACGCCTGAGACAACCCCAAGACTTCCACGACGAGTGCAACCATTTACTATCAGGTTACCCAGGCACAGCACAGATGGCCCTAATCTTGTATTTCCACCAGTACCGACTGATCTGGAATTCCCGCATGGGTTCACTCTGGAGGATCTAACGGACGAAGAAGTTGCAAGAATCATCGAAGCTGTAAATGCAGAAGTTGAAGAAGAGCAAGCCAGTGGACAGCAAACTGCCCCAGACCAAGCACAGCCCAGCCAACCGGACGTAGTCAATGTGGACGATGAAGAAGAAGCTCATGAGGAGACACAGGGGGGACAATCAGAAGCAGAAGAACAGGAGTATGATCAAGAAGCCCTACAAGTACTGGAAGGTGCCCCCGCCTACACTAGCGCGTTAAAGAAGCTTTACGATACAATGAACCGAGTTCAAGAGCAACACAGGCTCTCATTAGCTGCAGGTAAAGCTCTCATGAATCAGATTCTGGAGGAGGAAGGTGTGGACGAGCAATACCGTGCCACCTTGGAAATGATATCAGATGCTTTGGGAGTACCGGAAACAGTGCATACCGCACTAGCGCAATCACGAAGGACAGAGAGAAGATATGGAAGACGCCCCCCACGAACCGGAAAACGAATGAATGTATTAGGTTCAGGACCACAAGGCACCCCCACAACCACTGGCACAGCACACACAGTTCACGACACCGAGGAAGCCCACACATCGAGTGCACCCCCATCACCTCCCTTGCCACCCTCTCCCCCACATCCACCTCACTCACCTCCCTCTACCACTGTAACCTCCACTGTCACCACCTCTGAAACCACTACACACACCAACACACAAACCATCAGCCAACCCCCACACTCTATTTCCACTGAAAACACGAGTCTAACTACAGCCACGGTACACCTCACTACCCCGAGCACACTTCCTAGAAGTTCACAATTACACACACCTCTATACACATTCACAACCCTCACCGCTACCACAATCCCCATGTTCACAGTCACTCCCACCACGAACCCCACTTTCATGGAGGTGTCACCCACCTCTGCACCTCTCCCATCCCCCATTTACCCACAATCTCCCATTCCCCCACCTCCCCCCTCACCCGTCCCCAGTACTGCATTCACAATCCCCTTTCCCTTTCCCTACCCCTCTGCATTCAACACTATTCCTCTCGATAACTTATTTAATAATATGCATCAATGCATGGCCCAACTTCAGCAACATTACCAACACTTGGACAACCAACATACAATGCTCTTCCGAAGCCACGAAGATCTCCAAGCACGATGTAGGGATCTTGAAGAGCAGAAGCAGCTACTCGAACAGTAGCACGTGACATTACAGGAGCAATACGCACAATTAGAAGCCAACCCACCCCAAGCAGATGATGAAGAACGACGACATATGGACGAGCTGCTACATTCTCAGATCACGGAAAACCTGAAACTTCGACGGAACTTGGGCCTCCTCCGCAAGCATATGTCTACAGCGCTAGAGGAGAATAAAAGATTACAGAAACAGAACGAAGAAAATCTGGAGGCGGCCATGGAGGGTTCCCCACAAGAGATTGACCCAGAACGATTCAAGGCAATTCCCTCGAAGAATATGCAGGTGGTGTTAGAAACTCATGCCGATCTAATGGAGGCCCATGCCGCTTTAGAAAAAGAGAGAGACGAGTTACGAAGACAGTTGGCCACCCGACAGACAGAACCCAGCCCGAGCATAACCACAGAAGAAACAGCTGAAGATGTCACTAAACTCCGGGCCGAACTTGAGGCATTACGCAGCAAGGTCATGCAATACGAGCGTCAGCCCTCCCCTCTGGTAGAGCCCGAGCCTGACGATCTTGTGCCAATTGAAGTGGAAGAAACATTCGAGGATCCCTATGTACCAATGCCAACACCCGGCGGTAAGCGCACAGAACAGGGAATGGACACAATTGAGATTGAGGCATCGGAATGGATGCAAAAGTTAGAGAAAGTAGCCACGACGCATGATGACAGGGTGGCAATCCAAATCGCATTGATGTCAAAATTGGAAGAGGTGGTAATAAAATCTGATTATTTTCAGAATCTTTCACACCATAGGTGGATCGGCCCATCGGATGATCTGTATGTACCTTTTTGCATGCTAATGGCGGATTATAATGCGGAGATCAAGCGCCACACCTCAAGGGAACCCACCTCTGCCACCCAATTTGCACCCGATGACATCCCAGAGAGTGCCAAACAAGGACATATCCGCCAACCAACGTGGAGAATTTGGCTGCTCGAAACCTACCCGGAAATGGTAAGAACATGGAACAACATGCCATTGTACATCAAATATAATCCATGTTATTGCCCTGTGTTTCGAAGGAGATCCTGGCCGGAGTACACACATACAGTGCTGACGATTAAAGGATGTGAGAAGTGGCTAAATTACGTGTACTTCGCACCCCTAAAGGCGCACCTACAATTGGCTATATGATTTCAACGATCCGACATTGGGGGGTCCGTTTCAAGAATGTTCCTGATATCATGACTCAGATGTGCCTGAAAATTTTCGAACTTATGCTGGTCATCTTCAGGACCTTCAAAAATGTCAAGGAACCGCATCTCTCAGCACTAGGATTTAATGAAGGGAACCAAGACCTTGTATACGACATGAGCACAACTCCATCGATCAATGTGGTGTATGCATGGCACGCTCGCATCAAATATTTACCGGCCTGCTTCAAACAAACGTTCGAAGAGATGTTTGTCACGGGATTCTGGGAATATCACTCAGAGATATTCATTCCCAGACCATCCCATCTCTTGCAGTTGTTTGCAGTGGAACAAGCTCTCCACTCCGAGAAGCTACGTATGCCACATCTAGAGGTTCCTGGGCCGGTAGACTGGGATGCTCTTCTGACAGATTTGGCTAAAGGGTTGCGAATTGCTGAACATCATTTAGCGCAGGACGTCGTCGAGTTCTACATCCAAAAACCCTCTCAACAAGGGTCTGTCAGGGACGACAAACGCGAGAGAGGGGGGGGTGTTAGCAGCAGACAAGGGAGTCAACGAAGATCTGGCAAATAGGCCAGTAATTTTCCTCATGAAGAAGCAAGTACGAGCACTCAACGCAGATCTAGCACTAAGGCAACCTTTAAATTTTCAAATCCTTTACACCCATTTAAAGTGATTTTCATCACTAAACACCATTGTAAATACCAATTCATCTTTTTGTAGCTCTATTTTGTGCAAGCCAAGGAGTCCTTGAGCTTGAGGAGCATTAGAAGTATCTACCTGCCAATTTTCGTAATTTTTGGATCTCGTTTGAGCCCCCAAATAAGCCCTGGAACCTAATTTTTAACTAGGTCGGACACTAGGTCTGAACAGGGCCAAAGCTAGTCAAAAACTATAAAAGGAGCTAGAGAGCTCATTTTTGAGGTTAGATTGTAATTGAAACGAACTTGTAAGAGCTTTTGAAAGTAATCTAGAGAACTCCATTGATTCTCTCTCTTTGTCTTGCCGTGTGTGCGCGTGTGTGTGTATGTGTGTGCATGCTTGTGTGCTTCTCACTCACACACTTGTGCCGCCACTTGCTCGAGGTCTTCATACCAACCTCACGTCTTCCCGGATTGACATTAAAGGAGGTGCTACTCATCATTGAGCTACACCTTCCACTCCCAAGAACCCAATAATCGTTTAAATGCACTTCTGACAGTTAGAAGACAACGTTTAACACTGGCGCCGTCTGTGGGAAGGTGGCAACTGATCAGATTGTTGCAAAGCAGTTGTGGAAACGTGACTGTAAATTGTAAATCGACAGTAATAGTACGCGATTAGTACAAAAGATGATACATGCCGGTTACTCGATCCGGTGAAACATATCCAAAGAACCACGAGCCTGGGGTACTTAATTTGCTAAGGACGCCTCCGGGAGATAGAAGTACAGCTAGGTCTAACCCAGTTGTCAAGAAAGTGAAGAACGTTAGTAGTGATTCCGGTCATATTCCGGTGGAACGTGCTACGCCTCTGGTAAATTCCGGTACGATTTCGGCACAGTCTGTCGAAGATATAGTAACTCCAGAATCTACCAGGATGCAGCCTGAAGTTAGTTTAACAACATTGGGTAAAGATTCAAATTTGTTTACGAATAGAAACACCTTAGCCAAAGAAATTAGTGAAGGAGAAAAAGCACCTTGTTTTGGTGAATATTCGACACCTTCCGGTGTTGCTCCGGTACCAATTGCTGAAAGATCACAGTTTTTTGGCGACGGTTTACCATTTCTTGGTGAATCTTCAGCCCAGTCACCGCTATTGGGAGTAAGCTTCGCTGCATTTGACATCAAGAAGGAAGGTAGCTTGTTCAAAACCGAGATTCAAAACATACTGAACAAGATTATTGAACCGAAAAGTGCACAGGCTGACGATACAGATTCCGATAGTTCAGATATTCAGCCCCGGGATACAGAAGATAGTCACAATACAACCATTAGAGCCATGAACGGGCAACAACAACAACAACAACAACAACAGCAGCAACAACAACAACAACAACAACTATGCCCACCAAGGCCGACTCCAACTGGAGTAACGTATACTAAATTCGGTGGATTTCTAGGAGATGACCGAGATGCTCACGTACGCACATTTGAGATAAGTTACGCAATGCTCAACCATCCACCTGATCCGGCGTATAAGGCTATTGTTTTCCAGTCGACATTAGTTAACGAAGCAGCTAGATGGCTTCCAGAATATGATATTAACCATTTCAGCACCTATGAAGTGGTAAGGGATGCATTTCTGCAAAGATTCAGGCTAAAGAAGAATCCATCCGAAATTTTTGACTACCTGCAAAACAATAGACAGAAGATAAATCAAACAGTACAGGAATACGCCACTCTATTCAAGACTCATTTGAGGAAGTTACCACCAGCACATGCCAACCTACCGGATGACGTTATCACTCAATGGTTTATCAATGGATTGACTCCGCAACTTAAACAGATTATGATCATACGCTATGTAGGAGCTATAACGCTAGATGCAGTGATTGCAATGGATTTGCAGCTGGAAAACAAGGTTGCAGGATTTACAGAAGACTTGGAATGGTTAAAGGCAAATAAAAATGTTGCAGAAGACCCGACCAGATAAATGTTATGCACCACATGCAAGAATTCAGGGCACACTAGTACCATTTGTGCACTTAATCAGTTGTTTTGCGCTATCTGCAACATGACCGGACATACCACCGAAAACTGTGCATACAACGCCAAAGTGCAAGGAACCGCAACTGTCAATGCTATTATACAGGAACCAGGACAGCCAGCCAATCATTATGTACCTCCGCAAATGAGAAACAACCAGCAACAAGGCTATCGAAATTACAGAGGATAGAGAAATAATAACTACAATGCAAATCGCTGGCAGGGCGGACCAGCACAGGAAAATCCCAATTTACCACCACCGCGCTGCCATTTTTGTAGTGAATTTGGTCATATTAGAAGATTTTGTAAGGATGCAGCTGAGTATGATCAGAGGAAGAAAGAATGACAAAACCCAATGACTAATATGGTACAAATCACACCCGTAGAAACGCAAGCTGCAGTAATTCAGACCCGATCCGGTAAGCAACTGCAACCAACGGCAGAAGTATTTGAACCAGGCATACGTGAACAACAAAGGATGTATGATAAGGCTAGTCAATGGACCACCGCCGAACCTCCAGTGTTTCCAGATCCTATTTCGGTGACCCAGGCTCCGCTAACCAAGGAAGGAACACAAAAACAAGATTCTAATTCAGTGGCAGGCACATCATCTTCAGCAGACACATCCTCTTCAGCCGGCGCATCATCTTCAGAACCCGTGGAAGGCACAATCCAATCACATAAGGCCTGGGAAATTTTATCCAAAGCGTCTATTACTCTTCCTCTAGGCCAATTACTTGCACTAGTACCATGAGTTCGACAACAATTCCAGCAATAGTTTAGTCCTGAATCTGCCTGTATTCTAGCAACAGCCACAGTGCAACCGGAATCTGATTCTACGCTCGATCATTCGGTTCCTTTAATTACGGTATGGTATAAAAATCATAAAATTACATAGGTACTAATTGATGGAGGATCTGGTGTCAACATTGCTAGTGCTGCACTATGTAAGAAGTTAGGATGGACTGAAATTGAACCAGTTCAGTTCTTTGTCAGAATGGCTGACCAGAGTCCATCCAGTAGGACTTGTACGGAATGTACCAATAACTTTGCAGGGTACCACATTTAAGATGACCTTTGTCGTCCTAAAATTACCGGAATCCACCCTTGATTATAATCTTCTTTTTGGCCGTCCTTGGTTGAAGCAAGCTAAGGTTATACAAGATTGGTCTGCACAGGAACTCACTTTCAAAGATAGTAATCGTAAATATGTTGTAAAACTAGATGCTATACAGCCTTGTGAATTGCATGCTAGACCATATTTTGCAGAACCAGTTCATATGTTAGATGGGTTTTCAGATGATGAAGAAGAAGAGTTTTTAAAGAATAACATTGACTTGATCTCCCTAGGAACTGTTGATCTACAATCTGTTGTAGATAATTGGAATCCCACAGTTTGTACGGTGATGCCTGTAACAAAAGAAAATAAGAAAGAAGATACCACTGCTATAGATGACGCTGCTCTACAATAACTTTTTAAGTCAGCTGACGATACAGAGAAGCCCCGACAATTTTATGTCCCAGAGGATCAATTGATCACCTATAATTTAGGAGATGAGGACCACCCGCGTCCTGTCAAGATAAAGGAAAGCCTATCGAAAGTATTTCAAGTAGACTTAATCCAGCTACTCGGAGAGTTCTCCGACGTCTTTGCATGGGATTACAAAGATATGAAGGGTTTGGACCCACGCATTTATCAACACAGGGTCATGCTGAAGCCGGAAGCAAAACCAATCAAGCAACCCAGCTACCGGATGAATCCGAACTATGCATCACAGGTAAAGGCACAACTTGATAGGCTACTCAAAGTCGGATTCATTGTACCAGTAGAGCATGCTGAATGGATCTCACCAATTGTCATTATTCCTAAAAAGAATAAGCAACTACGAATCTGTGTGGACTACCGGAAACTGAACGCAGCTACGGTGCCTGATCCATTTCCGCGACACCATGCTTGATAGAGTAGCAGGACATGAAATGTATTCATTCCTAGATGGATACAGTGGGTATAATTAAGTTAGAATGGCTGAACAGGATATACCAAAGACCGCTTTCATTACCGATTGGGGTGTTTTTGCTTGTACTGTAATGTGGTTTGGATTAAGAAATGCCCCAAGTACTTTTCAGAGGTGTATGCAGGAAATATTCTCCCCTTACCTTACCTCGTTTATGCAAGTTTATCTTGATGATTTTTCGTTATTTGGAAAAATGGTAGCACACCTATTCCATTTACGTTGTTGCTTTGAAAAGTGCAGAGAATACAGACTCTGTTTAAACCCAAACAAATCTATGTTTGCGGTTTCATGTGGAAGGCTACTTGGCCACATTGTATCTGCACAAGGTATACAGGTGGATCCAGATAAAATTACAGCTGTGTTAGAAGCACCTGTGCCCACTACACCTAAGGAAGTGATGCGCTTCATGGGCCAAGTAAGATGGCATGGTCGGCACTTACGGTGGCTTGCTCATTTGGCAATACCACTGAACAAATTAATAACCAAGACTCCTCGACAATTTGAATGGACTCAGGAATGTCAAGTTGCTTTTGATCGTCTAAAGGGATTACTAACACAGGTTCCAATTCTACAGCCTCCTGACTGGGATCGTCCATTTCATATATTTGTTGATGCTTCAGATATAGCAATTGGGAGCGTTCTAATGCAACACACCGATAAGTGGTTTCGACCTGTGTACTATGCCAACTGAAGGCTTGCTCCTGCTAAGAAGAATTACTCTGTAACTGAAAGGGAATGTCTGGGTTTGGTATACTCTGTCAAGAAATTCAGGCATTATTTACTTGGCCGCAAATTTACTTTTCATGTAGATCATGCTGCACTTGTCTATCTAGCTGGACAGCCCCTGCAACATCATCTTTTCCCTCTACAACCTGTCTTGCTATTAGAGCCTTTTCAGAAGTGGGGTCTAGACTTTATCGGACCTATTAGACCGCCAGCAATACTCAACAATAATCGTTATATTCTAACCTGTACAGACTATGCAACCAGATGGGCAGAAGCATGGGCTTTAAAATCTGCCACAGCTGTTTCGGTGGCAAAATGTCTAATGAAAGATGTATTTCCACGTTTTGGTTTACCTCTAGAGCTTGTTACAGATCAGGACACTCATTTTGTTAACAATCTAATGAAAGTACTCACACATTCTTTTCAGATCACACATAAATTCAGCTCACCATATTATCCTCGTGCAAATGGTTTGGCTGAGAGTACAAACAAGACCCTGCTGAATATGCTTCGAAAACTCGTTTTGGAAGCACCGGAAAGATGGGACCAACTATTACCTGCAGTCCTATGGGCATACCGAACTACCTATAAGGTAACAACAGGTCTAACACCCTTCAAATTAGCTTATGGATTGGAAGCTATAGCACCCATGGAAATTATTGTGCCAAGCTTACGTGTGGCTCTCACTCAGAAATTAATAACAGAAGATTCTTTATCATTCCAGCTAGATACACTCAGAAAACTAGATGAGCACCGATGGCAAAGTTTTCTATGTAGGAAGTACAACTAAGATAAGCTCGAACACATGATCGCTACCTAAAACCCTAGTTTTTTTGGTGGGACAACTTGTACTATTTTACAATGCAAAGTCGAATCGCTCTGCTGGAAAATTCAAGTTACGATGGTTTGGCCCCTACCGGATTTCTAAACAAGTGGACCCCGCAACATTTCGGTTTACTACTTTGATCGGAAATCCTCTTTCGAAAGTCGTCAACGGTTCGAAGCTACGGCCGTATCAACAAACATCTAACCTGCACTGAAACGTTTCGTGGTGGTCGCGTCTTTTGGCGTTCTCTTTTCTTTCCTCTTCTTTTATTTTATTTCCTTTTGTTTTGCGCACTAAAAATAATAAGTATGTAAATATCCACGTTTGATACCTAATTATGTCAAGCAGCCGCCGTGCGTTATCGACTCTGCTCATGCATGCCTACCAAAGTTATGAAGCTATCATCTCAATGTCGCGCCATGATTGCTAATTTCGATTGTCTCCCACTAAAGCGCATCTACTTAACCTTCTCCGTTTCACCGAAAATTGCTATTGTGCTTGCGTGATTTGTGTGACTGTGTATACCCTGTGCATTTGTGTTTTGTGCTTGCGTTTACTGTGTGCGCCATGGAAGCTCTGGCAAACTATGCCGCTTTCAGTGACGGACTCCCTGCCGAGGTAGGAGAGTTCCTGCGCACCCGTGGGTTATCCAATTTCGCTGAACTGCCTTGGCATTCAGTGGAATCCCACCCGTTTTTTGCCCAGATTATCGCTGCTATCGCTAAAACACCTGCCAACGAGTAGAGGTGGCCGATCACCTCCCTACCATCCCATACCGTAATCACATTCCAGGCATTTGCTGATGCGTTTTGACTTCCTCGGCAAGGTCGGGAAAATGGCCCGAATCTGCCAATGACAACCATGATCAAACGGTTCCCTAGATACTCCTCAAATGAATACACAATTCTCTGTCGCCCCGAACCTGAAAGATCCGCGTTGCAATTCCTAGTAGCCATCCTTAACCTCCAGAAGCGAACTTATGGTATCTCTAGGCCCTTCTACTCCGCTATTGATTTAGCTGCCCGAGAACCAGTGAATTTTGCGTCCTACTTCTTCCACCGCATTCACAAAGAATGTGTGGCAATCATCAAACAGGTAAACAAGGGAGGAATGCCAAGATCGAGACTCCCTCATATCCTATCCTTCCTGTTTTCGGCCATTCTTGCAGCACAACCACCACCCAGAGGCCCGGTCCTACGCCATGAAGAGTCTGTACAATTATTGGAGGATGATGAAGAAGACGAAGACAAACCAAATCAACTCTTCCGCCGGAAGAGAATCAGGATCAGTTCATCTGAAAGTGAAGCCCAGGGATCAGCCGAAGGAAACAAAGAAGATGACAAGGAACAAGAAAAGCAAGATGAAGAAACCTTCCACGACACCGCCACATCCATGCAGCACGAATCATCCGTGCAGTCATCTTCAAAAAGGCAACAAGAACAGGAGGATCACACTGAAGCCGACACAAGCTCGTCAGAAGAGGCATCACAGCAACAATCGGAGCCGGGATAACAAAGAAATGAGGAACAAATCATTAAAGATGTTTTCGACGAACTGCTTAGAGCAGTAGAATCTACAGTTGTTGATACTACCGACACTGCACAACAAACAACAGAACAGGTAACAGAACCTAACCCTGTCTTTCCCACTCCTCCACCAGAACCTCCACTCAATCCCATTATCCCTACTCCACCCATCCTGACCGAAGAACCCACTGCCTCTTCTTCCTCATCCCCAAACTATTCTCCATCAAACTCACAACAGTTGCTCACAGAATCCTCTTCTCAACCCCGTACTCTTCTTTCGTTTCCAACACTCCCGGTATTTTCAGAGCTCGCAAATATGGGACATATGTTAATCAATCTATCACAACAATTACCTGCGCAAGTGAAGCAAGTAACAGAGAATATTCGCAATGAATTTCAACATAAAGTAGATGTATTGGAGGCCGACATTAGTCCCCTAAAGGAAGAATTACTAGTAGCCAAAGCCGAAAACCAATCCCTACAAGAACAGTTAAAGGAATTACAGGCCAGAATTGCTGAACAGGAAATGGTTACCAGTCAGAGAGATGCGGTAGTGGCTGAGCTCACAAAGAAAGAAGAATCATTACAGATGCCGAAATAAGTAAAATGAAGCAAGAGTTACAGGACAAAGAAGATGCAAGGATCGCATAGGAAATCTGCTCAAAGAAACAAGAGTTCAGCTACACGAAGTAGTACAGCAAAGCCAAGAACAGCAGAGGCAGGCTAGAAAAACATAAGAAGAACTTCAAAGAACAAACGAGAATTTATCAGATGTCAACAACATGCTCAAACACTATTTAACAAAGGAAGCTCAAACACAGAAGTTAATAACAGATCTCCGACACGAAAAGGATTCATATTCCAGAACCATACAGTTTGAGAATCAAGAGATTGAAAGAAGGGAGAATCAGCTGGAAAATCAGAAGGAAAGAGTAAGCAAGATGGAGCAACAAGTGGTAGAAATGAAAGTTTCCAGAGATGCGGCGCTCTCGAACGAATTTTATTTACAAGAAGCCTTTCTGCAGACGCAAGCAGAAATTTTGCTGACCGAAGCTATAGCTTTAAGTTCTGTATGAATAGATGCACAATTAGTAGAACTGGACACCCTCAAACAAATGTTAGAAACTTTAAAAAAGAAAATATCCCGAATGTTTAGGCTAGCACGATCCATGTACTTAGAAGGAATTATAGATGAACAGTAATTTTGTAAAACCTACAAGTTCGAGTCCACTGTGCGTGCTAGTGTTAGTCGGCCGCTGGATTGGCAACTGTATAACTGAATCTTGTTTCACACGCACAAAAAGTTGTTACATTGACAGTTGTAATCTTTTATATAAAACAATGGAAAAGAGATGCGCAAGTGACGATTTGTGGAATCACCAGACTGTCCGTCTGGGTGATTGTCTGAGCGTTGCTGTAGCGTTGTTTGTCTAATTTCTGAGTATTCTAAGTATACTGCACGTATCCGTGTTTGTTGTCTATCGATCTCTATTGCGGTTGTGAGTTTCATTTACAATCTAGTAGAGCGTTGGACTGTTGTCTGAGTAAGTTGTTTGCGAGTATCTATTGGGATTGTTGTGTTAGTTCGCGTATCGTGTTGTTATTCTTTCTTGGAATGTTCTGCTAGTGTGTGGTGAAGTCTGTGTAGCTGTGGTAGTGCTTCTGGTATTCGGGTTTGTATTGTGTTGTCTTCAGTATTGAGGTTTATGTTCATACTGCAAAGAGTAAGCTACGGTAAGAGCCGTCCTAAGTGGCGTACTGAACCTTCTGTACTGTGTGTCTGTAACTGTTGAGTCCTTCTGTGTCTTCGGTTGAGTTTGACTATTAGCACTGTTCGGGGAAGGTTGAACTACTGCTCTTATTCCTAATGTTACTGCAATGTGTATTCGGAAAAGGGTCTGAGGTAACTCTGTATCACGATACTAATCGGCTTGTATAGTGTGTTTGGCGAACCTTGGAAGAGTTGAAATGACGAACCGTAAAGATTGAGAAGGGTATACCAATTCGTGATAGAAGTATTGAATGTTGGTATATTGTGGTGTGAAGTCATTTTGGGAAACAAGTATAGGGCCTCTGTCTTTACAGACCCCTTCCACTCCCAAGAACCCAATAATCGTTTAAACGCACTTCTGATAGTTAGAAGACAGCGTTTAACAAATGCAAAGAAATGGTAGGAGAGAAGGCATAGAAACCACATGGTACATCGCTAGTGGATGTTCAAATCACATGAGCAGTAATAGGGAAATGTTTTGTAATTTTTGTGAACCAAGTACACAAGGGCATGTAGAAATAGCGGATGATACCGAGCATAGGATCACACACATAGGTGATGTTCCTTTGAATGAAAATCAAAATACAAAATGTCTTAAAGATGTGTTACATGTATCAACAATCACAAAGAATTTAGTGTTAGTTGGATAGATGGTTGAAAGAGGGTATGTAGTCAGGTTCAAAAACAAAGGATGTTTTGTGGAAGACTATTCACCCTCATCACATATACTCTATTTGACAATCGGTAGTAAGCAAATAGCTCAGGTGGATTTGTGGCACAAGAGGATTGACCACATAAACCTTCAAAAGCTGAAGGATATGCAAAGGAGAGGAGTGGTAAGTGGTCTTGCAAATTTCCTCTCAAAGTATGCAACACTTGTGTGAAGCATGTCAATTTGGGAAGCAAGCAAGGCTTCCATTCAAGAAGAGTACACAAAGAAGCACATTTCCATTAGACCTCATTCACATCGACGTATGGGGATCGACCAAAGAACCCTCATTGGGAGGCAATCAGTACTTTGTTATCTTCATTGATGATCATACCAGAATGACATGGTTGTATTGTATGAAGTCAAAAGCTAGAGTTTTTAGTCACTTTAAAGTTGTCAAAGCACTTGCTGAAAAAGGAAATGGGTAGGTACATAAAGATATTTAGATTTGATGGAGGGGGAGAATACTTCTCGTAGGAGTTTTCTAAATTTCTAAGTCATAATGGCATCAAGAGACAATATACATGTAGGTATACACCTCAGCAAAATGGGATTACAGAGAGAAAAAATAGACACATAGCTGAAATGGCAAGATTGATGCTCAACGAGATGAATGTGCCCAATAGCTATTGGGCAGATGCAGCAAGTACATCCATATACATCATTAATAGATGCCCCACTTCACGTGTACATGCTTTAAGTCCATATCAAGCATGGTACAGTAAGAAACTAGATCTATCTCACCTCAAGATATTGGGTATTCAAAAGTTGAATTAAGGCATAAACTTGAAGCAAAAGCTGAACGATGCATTTTTATTGGGTATTCAAAAGAGCAAAAGGGTTTTAGATGCTATGATCCTAAAATCAAAGAGTTGAAGGTATCTAGAGATGTTATCTTTGATGAATTTTTGCCATGGTATGGTGTGAAAGACTCATTATAGGTTGAAGACATACATGATGCTGAAAGGAGACATGTAGAAGACCAAGAAAGTGTTGAAGTTTTTGGTCCTTCAACTTCAAGAACAACATGAGAGGGCAGCCACACATCTCCATGGAAAGGGAGATTGAGAAGCAAGCCTACTTCAAGTGAAGAAAGTTCTACAAGAAGAAAAGGCATGGAGGAAAAGGATGATGGGCACAATCCTATGGCAAGCATGGATAGCAGTAGTGAGGGAGAATTTAAAAAAACAAAAACTCCAAGTGTAAAGACATCAAAGGAAAGAAGAAAAATATTTGTTATAGCCCCTCAAGAGAGGAGAACTTCAATAAGACAGAGGTATCCAGTTCAACGATTAACTTATGACTCGTTCATTGCTAAACACTATGCATATATGAGTCAAGTAGTTGCATGTGAAGAACCTAATTGTTTTGAGGATGCAAGCAAGTATGATGAATGGAGCCAAACCATGAATGAAGAGGTAAAAACACTTGAGGAGAATCACACTTGGTCATTGGTGCCTAAAACCAAGGACATGAAGGTTATTGGCAACAAATGGGTATACAAGGTGAAAAATAAATTTAGATGGCAGCATATCTAGGTACAAAGCAAGGCTCTAGCCAAGGGTTTTGCACAAACCTATGGCATTGACTTTGAGGAGACTTTCAACCCTGTAGCAAGGATGACTAAAGTAAGAACTCTCATTGCAAGTGCGGCCTCAAAGAGTTGGAGGATCCACCAACTAGATGTGAAGAATGCTTTCTTAAACAATGACCTAGAGGAGACTGTTTTCATAGAGAAGCCCAAAGGTTTTGAAGAACAGAGGTATCTGCATCATGTTGGTAGGTTAAAGAAGGCTCTTTGTGGCCTGAAGCAAGCACCAAGAGCATGGAATCAAAGGTTAGTGGAATATTAGGCCAAATGTGGCTATAAGCAAAGTGATGTCGACTCATCATTGTATATGAAGAAGGAAGGTGATTAGGTTGTCTACATTTTCATATATGTATACGATCTTGTTCTTATAGGGAATAATGAAGCAAGCATTATAGAGATCAAGAACAAGCTTGGAGAAGAATTCGGAATCTCAGATCTTGGAGAGTTGAAGTACTTCTTAGGCATAGAAGTAATTTACAAGGAGGAATGTATATATCTCATGCAAAGAAAGTACATTCTTGATGTACTAACAAAGTATGGCATGTGTAATTGCAAGCCAATTGCAAAACTATTGGAGGTAAATGTAAAGTTGAGTGCAAATGAGGGAGAAGACATTGAAGACATTACTTTGTACAGATCCATTGTAGGATCTTTGAATTATGTAACTTTTACTAGGCCAGACATCAAACATGTAGTAGGAGTTCTCTCATAGTTTATGCAAACTCTCAAAGTGAAACATCTAATGACAACCAAGGGAGTTCTTAGATATCTCAAGGGCAATATAAATGAAGGTTTATTCTATGCTTATGATGAGGATTTGTAGGTAAAAGCCTATTGTGATGCAAATTAGGCAGGTTCAAAAGATGATAGGAGAAGTACAAGTGGCTATGTAGTCATGATTGGAAGCAAGAAAATCTTGTGGAGATCTAAGAAGCAAACAATAGTAGCCGTATCTTCCACCAAAGTTGAATATTGAGCCTTAGCCCTCCTCACATGTGAGATTATGTGGCTGAAGAAGCTCTTTAAAGACTTGAACTTGTAGGTAAAACAGATTCCAATCATGTGCGATAATATGAGCAGTGTACACCTAGCTTCAAATCTAGTTTTTCATGCTAGGTCCAAGAACATTGAAGTACACTATCACTTCATAAGAGAGAAGGTGATTGCAAAAGAGGTCAAGGTGGAGCATGTAAGTACCAAAGATCAATTTGCAGATATGTTTACAAAAGGATTAGAACGAATGAAGCTACCAAAATTCAAAAGAAGCTTTGCATGATAGATTTAAGTTCGAGGCTTGAGGGGGAGTGTTGAAGATGACCAAAATTTATTCCAATATTTTTTTGATGTTTTTTTGGTGTGGCCTAAAATCTCAAGGATCATGTACTCTGGTGTCTCTCTGATATTTTTTTGGTGTTTCTCCAGTATTCTTTTGATGGTCTAAAATCTCAGGGGTCACGCAGTATGGTGTCTCTTTGATGTTTTTTTTGGTAGTCTGGTGGTCTGATAGTCCGGTGGTCTGGTAGTCCGATAGTCTAGTATATTTTGGTGTGGGAGAGTTCCAAATATTTGCCTAAATCATAGCTAAAGTCTCAGAGGTATGTATGAGAAGTGGACCTATTAATTAGAGGATTCATATCATGAATTTCAACTACCAAGGAGCCTCAACCACTTTTCTAAATCATAGCTTACCAAAAATGTTAAAGAGGTTGATTGTGAGATTCTTGCAAATTTGTAGGAGCACTTTTGGATAGCCTATATATGTATGAGTCAAAGTTTTGAAGGGATTCCATGTCCTCTAATCTCTTCCTAGAGTTAGTATAGAGTGTCAGGAAGTTGCTTTACACAGCCCCCTTGCGTTAGTTAGTCATTTTTTTAGCTTATTCTTCTTTGTAGTTAGCCATTGCTCACTACCTCTGTGAGGAGTGAGCTAGTTTCTAGCACTATTTTGTTTTGGTTGTAACTCGTTCTTCCGGTATGGATTTCAAGTGACTTCACTGGCATTTGATTGTTTATAGAGTCTTTTCAATGTAGTGTGATTTTTGTCACTATAATCCAAGTGATCTATGAGTGAAGTAGTAAATAGTGAAGGTGTGTCTCTGCACATAGGTAGATAGTAGTACCGAAAACTAGTTTAACTTGCACAGGTTGGTTCTCCCAACTAGAGTATCGAATCTAAGTGTTCTAAATTGCTATGGATAGTTGAGAGTGTCTATTTTTTATGTTAGAAGTTTCATAATTTTTTTCCACATTTGGAGTTTGCATTAGAGGCAAAACAATGATTCATGGCCATTGTGGAAAACAACTTATGAGGGTTTAAAACCTTCCAAAGTTTCATAGGGGTGTTGAATCTTCCCCCAACACCACACACTTCCTCAAGTATCCTTACTCTTCTATGTACTCGCTCTCTCTTTCTCTCTCTCTCTCTCTCTCTCTCTCTCTCTCTATTGTGACTAGATGTCTGCTATCTGATATCTAATATGTCCTATATGTGATATATCTAGTTCTCGAAGTCCTTTCCTTATATAAGCCACCTCTACCAAGTGGTTACTCCACTACTTTGTTACCTCCACTCTTATTGTGACTTGCACTTTTCTAGTATTCTATCAAGTTCCATACTATACCAAATCTGATACTCTAGTCTCCACTCTCTTTCTTTGCTCTGTCGCTTCTGGTGGGTCCTCAGCTTGTAGTGGCTAGTTGTCCACTTACTCTACTCCTAATAGTTTAGTCTTCAAGTGATCCTAGTTTTGCCTTGGACAAATTCTGATCTTGGACAAAATTGAGAAAGTGGTCCAACTATGGGAAAATTAGTCATAGAACAATTTGTGAAATTGGTCTGTTCTGTTGGTGTGTGAAACACCACAAGAACCAAACTAATGTGGTATTAGAAGACCTCTACAACCACCATTAGCTTAGCAATACTCACATTGTGAGACTCCATCTCTGAATTTAGTGAAAATCAAAATTTCACTTCACAGAAATCTACGCCTTTTCTTCAATCCTTCAATCTGACCTGTATTAGCTCAATCTTTGCAAAATCTTTTGATCACTTGCTAAGAGATGTTCTTGCTAATGTTAAGCAACACATAATAACCAAAACTTTCAAGTAATAACTTCAAAATCTTCTGATTTTGCTCCAACTTTTCCACTATGTCTGAAAACTGAAAATTTACTTCATCGATTTGACATACCTTCACTCTTAAGCTGATTTCTCTGAGTATGCGTCCCGTTTCTTAAAGATCTTTTGACCAAATGTAGTTGAGGAGAGTAGCTTTAAAATGAGCTATCACTTACCAAAAACTTTACACCATGCTTCAAGATCTGACCTTCAGAAGATCAGTCAAATGTGCGCCAGAAAAGTCGTAACTGTCAACTACCTTACACAGTCATATGAAATGACTTAGAACTCAATGTACAAGAGGAATTAGACTCAATTCTTCTACACAAACATGTGTTGATTATCAGAGAAGATGTGTACAAAATGGCTTGGCCTAACTTTGCTCATAGCCATGGAAAACTCTCTCAGACTCAGAAGTTTTTCCTCAACATCTCTCTCAAAAAATACACGACTTTTCTCTACTCACTCAGATTTCAAAATTGAGTTCTCTCTTACATATTTTTGACTCAAATTAACTTATATACCTATGGTTTACATTCTCCTAGACTTGAACTCGTAAGTTCTGAAGATCAAATACAAATCTAGACTCTAATTTTGCACTAATTTACAATAGTGAAATTATCCCTTCACTTAGGCTTGATTTTTTGTAGGTCTTTTCTTCACTTCTTCTTTCCTCCATCATATGTCTTCATATGTCTTCATATATCCATGCCTAATTAGTGAGTGAAGCCCCAACAGCTCCCCCTCAATCACTAATTAGCATAACTTGACTTCTTCACATAGTCTTCTTCTCTTTTATTCCTGCCATCTCCTTGAACCTACTTGTCTTCACTCCATCCAAGCTTTTTTTCATAATATCTGCAATCTGATCTTTTGTAGAAGTGTACACCACTTCAATCTGTTTCTCCATTACCTTTTCTCTAAGAAAATGATACTGTATTTCTATGTGCTTTGTCCTTGCATGAAATACAGGATTTGCTGCAAGATATAATGAACTCATGTTATCTCCATGAATGATGGGTATACCTTGATCAATTCCCAAGCTTTTGAATAATGTCTGCATCCATATGACTTCCTTTGCTGCTTCCACAAGTCCTTTGTATTCAGCTTCTGTTGATGATAAAGCCATTGTGTGTTGTTTCTTTGAACACCAACTCACAAGCTTATCTCCAATGTATATCATGTAGCCATGGGTAGATCTCCTGTCATCTTGACTTCCTGCCCAATCTGAATCACTATAGGCTCTCAATCTTATATCTGATGTAAAAGGATAATACAATCCTTCTTTCAAAGTCCCTTTGATATATCTAAGGACTCGTTGACCTGCAATCCAATGTGGATCCTTTGGACAATGCATGAATTGAGAAAGAACACCAACTGCATAACTAAGATCAGGCCTTGTTAGTGTAGCATAAATTAAACTTCCCACTAAAGATTGATACTTCCTCATGTCTTTGAATTCTGCACCATCATATCTACTGAGTTTATGATTGACCTCTAGTGGTGTAGATGCCTCTCTGCAATTCTCCATATTAAACTTCTTTAGAAGATTCAAGAGATACCTTTCTTGTGATACATATATACCATGTTCTGCATAAGTGATTTCCATTCCAAGAAAATATTTCAATTTTCCTAGATCACTTATCTTGAATTCCTTCTCAAGTAGCTTCTTCACCTCCTTGATTCCTTCATTTGAGGTACCTGTAATTATAATGTCATCTACATATATACAAATGTAGATCATACCTTCATCTGTTCTTTTGATAAGTAAACTTGCATCTGCCTTTGAACTTTGATATCCAAGATCATTAAGATACTTTACAAGTCTATAATTTCAAGCTCTTGGAGCTTGCTTCAAACCATAAAGAGCTCTTCTCAACCTGCAAACATAATTTGAAAACTTATGATCTGCAAACCCTTGAGGTTGCTCCATGTAAACCTCATCTGATATATATCCATTCAAAAATGCATTCTTAATGTCCAATTGACTCAATGTCCATCCTTTTGATGCTGCAATGGCAATGATTGTCCTTATGGTTGACATCTTTGCCACAGGACTGAATGTCTCATCATAATCTATGCCAAAAGTTTGAGCATAGCCTTTAACCACCAATCTGGCTTTGTATCTGGCTATAGTTCCATCTGCATGCTTCTTAATTTTGTAAACCCATTTATTTCCAATCACTTTCTTACCATTAGGTTTTGGGACAAGTTCCCAAGTTTTGTTTTCTTCAAGTGCATCAAACTCTTCCTTCATTGCTACTTCCCATTGTCTCTTACCCTTTGCTTCATCATAGCTTTGAGGTTCTTCATCTTCCTTAACCATGTAAGCATAATTTTTCTGAGTCAAGTAAGAAGTATCATAGGAATACCTTGTAAGTTGCTTCCTCATTCTGGTTGACCTTCTTGGTTCACACTCTTCATGTATATCTGGATGTACTTCTTCATCAAATAGTGGTCCATCTTCATTCCTTTTGTATAATCCAACTCTTGATGTGCTTGCTTGCATATGTTCTTCATCTCCATCTATCTGCATATGTGACTTACCTTTTGCATTCCTTCTTATCTCTTCTTCAAATGTTTCAAGATCACAATCTTTATCTGCATACCAACTCTTCTGTTCATCAAAGGTCACATCTCTGGAAACAATAAAATGTTTAATTAAAGGACCTATAACCCATTTGCTTTTCATCATACCCAATAAACACATATTTTTCTGCCTTTGGTTCAAGCTTATGTCTGAGTTGTGATGGCACATAAGCATAGGCAATTGACCCAAACACTTTACAATGGTCAAGTGTTGGTTTCTTACCCCACCAAGCTTCATAAGGAGTCATACCATTCAAAGCTCCACATGGTAGCCTATTCACAAGGTATGTGGCTGTATTTACAGCCTCAGCCCAAAGATAATTAGGGCAATTCTTTTCCTTTAACATTGCTCTTGCAAATTCAACCAATGTTCTATTTCTCCTTTCTGCCACCCCATTATGTTGAGGTGTATACCTGCAATTTATCTCTCTCTTAATACCTGCATTCCAAAGATAGTCATTAAACTCTTGAGAGAAGTATTCTCCCCCTCCATCAGACCTTAGCCTCTTGAGTTTTTGACCTGTAACTCTTTCTGCATAAGCATGAAAATGTTTGAAGGCTCCAAACACTTCTGATCTTTCTTTTAGAACATAAAGGGTTATCCACCTTGTGGCATCATCAATAAACAAAACATAATACCTAGATCCATTTATTGAACCTTCTTTTGTTGGTCCCCATACATCTGTATGTATGAGTTCAAGCAAACCATCATGCTTGAAACCTTTCTTCTGAAATGATAGTCTATGAGCTTTTCCCATTTGACAAGCTTCACACTTGTATATCATATGTTGATTCTTCACATTTGGTAGTCCCAATACAGATTGGTTCTCCACCATAGTTTTGATTCCTCTTTCATTGAAATGTCCCAATCTCTTATGCCAAAGATCTAACTCTGTAATTACTTCATCACCATGTGTGATTAGTGCTTGACCAACATTTCCTTGTACTTTGAGAGTAAAAAGTCTACCTTCCTTCTTACCACAAACAATGGGTTTGTATGCATCCTCTGGATCTTCAACAAATACCCCTTCATTTGTAAATCTGACTTGAAAACTTTTCTCCACTATTTGTCCAACACTAATCAGATTCTTTGGTATTGTTGGAACATACAAAACATTTGTTAATAAATCAGCTCCACTCCTGCACTTCACTTTTCCAATTGAATGCACACTATGTTTTGTATTGTCACCTGTTTGTACTGTATGACTTGAATTGCCTTCTTCCAATTCTGACAATAATTCTATATTACCTGACAAATGATTTGAACAACCAGAGTCAATATAGAATACCTTAAGATCCTCCTTCTCTGATGAACTTATTGAATTCATCATCAATGTTGTATGAGTGTCATTCTGTGTATCATTTGCATAATTGTAATATGTGGTGTTGTAAGATTGGTTCTGATTCCAATTTCTTCCACCACCTCTACCAAAACCTCCTCTTGAATTCTGTCTTCCTCTTTGAAATTGATTCTGAAACCTTCCACCTCTTCCTCTGCCATTGTTGTTCTGATTTTGGTTTGCTCCTTGTTGATTATGCCAACAATCATATGCTAGATGATTGCTTAATCCACAAATCCAACATGTCTTCTTGTTATTGTTCTGATTACCTCTACCTCTTCCATTTCCTCGACCTTTACCTCTGCCAAAACCTCTTCCTTTTGCATAATTTGCTTGAGTTGTTGACTCTTCTTCATCTTTTGCTTTGCCTTTATCTCCTTTCTTCTTGTTCTTCATGTACATTGCAGAACTTTGACCTTTGTCTCCATCTGACTTCAAGTCTTGCTCAAATGTGAGCATCAATCCAAGTAATTGATTTAATTCTGGCACATAATGGTTTAATGAGAGTTCTGTTGAAAGTACAAAAGGCTTCCACCTTTCATCACCTCTTAACCCTGCAAGTAATTGTGCTATCAACCTATGATCTTCAATATCCTCATCAATGGATCCAAGGCTATCTGCCAAGTCCTTCATCTTAGTGACATAATCACTAATGTTCTGATTTTGCTTTTTCTTGAATGTGGTGAACTCTGACCATAAGCTAGCTTTCCTAGCTTTAGTAGTGTTTTGGAAGTGATCTTCCAAAGCATTCCAAATGTCTTCAGCTGTTTCTAACCCTCTGATATGTGGCAACAAATGATCTGTAATAGTGTTATATATATATAAGCTCTAGCACTTGCATCTCTCTTCTGCCATAGCTTCAAAGCTTCTAGCTCTTCCTTTCTTGGATGACTTTCATCTTCAAATTTAGGCTTCTCTTCTTCACCTGTCACATATACCATTAGGTCCTTACTCATAAGTAAGGCTTCCATCCTCATTACCCAAGCAGGATAATTATCTCTATCCAATTTGTCAATGGACACATGATCTGCCATAGTATCCTTGCTTCTGCTTCAACCTGTAAGTATGAAGTTAAAGAATGATACCTTTTGTAGACCTTTACCCTTGGGAGAAACTTCGAAATACTCTTCTGATGACTTTTGGTTGTTGAACACCTCAGCTTCCACTTTCTTTGATAAAGAATTCTCCAAAACTTCTTGTATCTGTTCTTCCTTTACTCTCGAGGACCTTATCTGCTCTGATACCACTTGTTGGTGTGTGAAACACCACAAGAACGAAACTAATGTGGTATTAGAAGACCTCTATAACCATCATTAGCTTAGCAATACTCACATTGTGAGACTCCATCTCTGAATTTAGTGAAAATCAAAATTTCACTTCATAGAAATATGCGCCTTTTCTTCAATCCTTCAATCTGACCTGTATTAGCTCAATCTTTGCAAAATCTTTTGATCACTTGCTAAGAGATGTTCTTGCTAATGTTAAGCAACACATAATAACCAAAACTTTCAAGTAATAACTTCAAAATCTTCTGATTTTGCTCCAACTTTTCCACTATGTCTGAAAACTGAAAATTTACTTCATCGATTTGACATACCTTCACTCTTAAGCTGATTTCTCTGAGTATGCGTCCCGTTTCTTAAAGATCTTTTGACCAAATGTAGTTGAGGAGATTAGCTTTAAAATGAGCTATCACTTACCAAAAACTTTACACCATGCTTCGAGATCTGACCTTCAGAAGATCAGTCAAATGTGCGCCAGAAAAGTCGTAACTGTCAACTACCTTACACAGTCATATGAAATGACTTAGAACTCAATGTACAAGAGGAATTAGACTCAATTCTTCTACACAAACATGTGTTGATTATCAGAGAAGATGTGTACAAAATGGCTTGGCCTAATTTTGCTCATAGCCATGGAAAACTCTCTCAGACTCAGAAGTTTTTCCTCAACATCTCTCTCAGAAAATACACGACTTTTCTCTACTCACTCAGATTTCAAAATTGAGTTCTCTCTTACATATTTTTGACTCAAATTAACTTATATACCTATGGTTTACATTCTCCTAGACTTGAACTCGTAAGTTCTGAAGATCAAATACAAATCTAGACTCTAATTTTGCACTAATTTACAATAGTGAAATTATCCCTTCACTTAGGCTTGATTTTCTGTAGGTCTTTTCTTCACTTCTTCTTTCCTCCATCATATGTCTTCATATATCCATGCCTAATTAGTGAGTGAAGCCCCAACATGTTCTACTACCAACGAGACCAATTTTGGACAAATTGGTATCCTTTCTACCTTAGACAATCAATCGACTTACACTCTGTAATTAGAATCCACTTACATTGAGAATTTAAGAATACATCTATGCTACTCTCCAAAGCAGACCAAGTTCTTTCTTTTTCATAATTTTGGATGCATTTGCCATGGAGAACCTCAATCCAAACACTTTCATTGAACTTTCAACCATCAAGACTCTGTGTGATATGTTCCATACTAATATTCTGTTGAGTAGTGAGTTTTCAATAATGAGAAAAGTATTTCGAAGAGCTCTACGACCTTCTGAAGCTGAAGCATTATGCAAAGAAGGCAAAAAGCATAATGACATATGGATAGATGAAGTTGTTTATACACTCATCCTCGAATGGAAAGGTATCCACCTTTTCATAATCTTCATAATCTAATTATATTTGTAAGAGATGGTGGTGATGGTGGTGAAGGTTTACATTGATATTGTTCAAATCTCTAGGTTTTGTCAAACAACTACATGCAATACATAAAACAACTGAATTTTCAAAGATCATCAAGCAACATGTTATATCTGATGTGTATATGATTGATTTCAAAAGGGCAATCATAGAGCTTCTAGAAACCATTGCAAAGGCTTGGAGTGTCAAAGACATAACTTACTACTAGGCAAGCTTTAAAGAGATTATTTAGTCCAATAATTGATGACATAAAAAGGCATTATTATTCTTTGAGTCTTTTGAATGAGCATGACTTTGGAAAATCTCCTCTGTATCTAAGATACTCTTTCCTCTTGCAACCAGCAATACTTTTTACATCTGTGGTCTCTACACCTAGTGCATAGGTAGAATAACAAAGGAAGTAACCAACTCTTGAAGCATTTCTCTTAGGGGCATAGCCAAATATCCTGAATGATGTTGTTTTCTCAAGAAGTAATAACCTATATGGATTAAATAGCAAAGAGGAGTAGCCCATATATTTTGATAGGGTCTTGAGATAGAACATTGCAAAATCATGGTCTTCACTACAAAGCTTATGTACAACATAGAATAAATCTAGATTCAATATTGGAAGACAATGAAATATTGAATGTATATCCACTTTTGAATGTATATCCACTTTTGATTTTCCTTTTTTCTCTCTCGAAAGCTTTCATTGTGCCCTTCCCTTTGCTAACAAATTTTTCTTCATATAATATAGATATCTGCAAAAAAAACACAACAATAGTAAGATTTTATATGTGATGGGGAAAAGGAATCGTGAAGCAAAAGGAAATTGCATAAGAAAATAAAAAAAAATTCAAGTTAAGATATGAGTTAGGGACACGACCAATTCAAGCAATTATGCTCATTGGAAGATTTTGTATTGGCTTAATCGCTTGAATTGAAATCATAAAAAACCAAAGATATTTGGCCTATTTCTTTTGCAAATACCTATGAATGATAAGGGACAACAGAGTTGTATATGAGAAAAATGGGAAAAAAAAATCAATTTTTGACATGAATCCAGGGCACAACCAATTCTAGCGATTAAGCTCATCAAGAAATCTTAGATGGGCCTAAATGCTTGAATTGATTGTGTGTGAAAATCATCATAAATAGGTTATCATTAATTGGAAGCAAGACCTCTAGGTATCAAAATCAGGAAACTAGACAATTCATCTTAGGGTTTTGCACATTTTGGATGTGATGGTAGTATTAATTTCTCCAAATTATGAACCAAACATAAGATACAAAAATTCACATGGAATCTGAGGTTCAAGATGATTTCCTATGTGTCCAAGACATCAAGGGAATTGCAAATGGACAAATTAAAAAATCTCAAGTAATGAATTGAAACTAGATCATGATTGATTCAAGAGATTAGGCCCATCCAAGATCTTTTGATGGGTTTAATCTCTTGAATCGATCGTATGTCAAAATCATAAGAAATAGAGGTTAATTTTTCCATTTCTTTTGCCAATATCTATGAATGATGAGGAACAAGGGGATTTCATAAGTAACAAACCAAACAACTCAATTATATGAATGAATCTAAGACATGACCAATTCAAGCGATTAGGCTCATCAAAAAATCTTGGATGGGCTTAATTGCTTGAATTGGTCATGTATAAAAAATGAGTCGCAAATGAAAGGGAAATTATTTTGAGCATACCATAACCTCATTCTCATCCTAAAGAAATCCTTAACATCAATTCTTATGGTTCCTTTGTTCTGAACGACTTCCTCTTATTCAATTTTCTCAATAGATGGATGATTGAGCGAAATCAAAAAGTCCATATTCACTGAAAGTGAATAAAAACATGGTATGCAAAAAAATCCATCCTCCCCGACAAAGGGAAGCCTTTCTACACTTTCTAGTAATTGTGGTCGTGTCCAAAGGATCCTCCCCAAAGATGCTTGGTTGATTTCTTGCCAAAGATTACCAATTCTTGTCCCTTGACTACCCTCAGCAAATTATTCCACTCATCCTTAAGAAATGGCTTAGTTTTGTCTCTAAGGGCTTCAAAATCAAAGGATGGGTTGAACATCTTCATTGCATCTAGAAACTGATCGAGTCCCAAACGCTCTTGAACTATGAAATCAAATAATTTCTCAGATGGAGAGACTATGAGAATTACATTTTTCTCCTCCATTTTTGGATCTTTGAGGGTTTTAAGTCTAGATGCAAGGGACACCTGATGCAAGTGAATAGAGGCAATCAAAGATGGTCAAATGTGTTATCACTTGAATCAGTCATGTATAGAATTTAGGCAAAGGAGTGTTGACTCTGGGTACACAAAATTGTTGAAGGTAGAAAATGAGCAAAAGCCTAAGGACTTGATATTATAAGGGAAAAGAGATGTTGAGAATTCATGTGGACCAATGAGAGCATGCCATGTGGCAAGGCCTCAAGAATCCCTTCAATCAAATGACATGGACGAATGAAATTTTGAGACACATGGAAACTTGCACCTTGAGATCCACAACAGTCAAATGATGTGGACAAATTAAAATGTGCCACATGGTAATGTACATTGGATTTGCAATGGTCAAATGATGTGGACCAACCAAAAGGCACCATGTGGCATCAATGGATAATATATCCTAGAGACTTTATATAAGCTCGTCATCTCATTTGTGGTAGTTTTCTTGTTCTCTCTCTAGTCTCACTTAGCTCCCCATATTCTTCATCGTAGTTGTTTTTTGGCTTTATTTTGCAAGAAACAACCTTAGCTCATTGCTTGTTGACCTCTCTTGCTATGCAATATAAGATATGCATTTCTTTGCTTTTTGAAGTGTTTGTTTAATTTTTTTTTATATGAAGCATTCATTCATATAGCTAGAAATATGAAACTTTTTTGGACACAACCGATTCAAGCAATTAGGGCCATTAAAGAAGCTTGGATGGTCCTAATCACTTGAATCCATCATGTCCAAAGAGAACACCTATATGATGTTTATTTTCTTTTTCGCATTATAAAGAGCGTTTCTCCATTAGATTATGTAATGAATTTCACATTTCACAAATTTTTGATGGAGAAACAAGACATAACCAATTCAAATGATTAGAGCCATCTGAGAACCACAGATGGTCCTAATCGCTTGAATCAATCCGCTACAATGAAACCAATTCTTTTATGTATATTTTCTTTTTCTGATTATTATAAATCTCTTACCATTGATTTATATAATGGATTATACATGAAAGAATTTGAGGGCTTACATTATTCGACATGACCAATTCAAGAGATAAGGACAATTGGAGTACTTCAGATGGCCCTAATCACTTGAATCAGTTGTCTCCATTCATAACACTCATTTGATGTAAATTGGCTTATTTGAACGTAAGACATGCCTGATCATGGATTTGTGTCATGAAATACACAAGATATAACTTAATGGCTTGCCTTTTTGGATATGACCGAGTCAATCGATATGCGGAATTAGACAAGTTTGGGTAGCCCTTATGGCTTGAATTGGTCTTGTCTTTAATCCCTTCATTTGCTTGAGTTTTTTCTTTCATATCTATAAATTTCCTTTTTTTCCTTTCTTGAAGACAATAAGATGTTCAGATATTTCAATGTTGAAATCTCTGATAGCATTCTCAACATAGCTCTCAGGTATTATCTACATGCCATGATATGCTCATCATTTATTAGAAAATCGAAAGCCTCCTTGATATACATGTGTTTTGGATTTTATTTTGTAGGGCCCTACTCTAGAAGTGTGAAGGCTTCATTTCAAGAAAGGTCTTTATCTTGGATCCACTTGTGACTTAGTGTATACTTTTCAGGCATGGAGAAATTGGTCACTTTCTCAAGAATTTTAGTGAGGATATAGAATATATTATTTATCCATATTTTGAAAAGTATTTTTCCATACTATTTTCCATATATAGTCATTCCTTTTCTAAGCTTGAAGTTTATAAACAATTATGGCTTATATTTGTAGGGGTCATTGGAGTTTAATAATAATCAACTTCAATGAATACTAAGCTTTATTTATGAACTCCCTCCAATCATAGCATGGAAATTGCAAACTATAAGTTCTAGTGTACTTTTGATGCACTTTTGTATCACCACATTTTCATGCATTTTGATATTTTTTTTAGTTTTGTAGTGCTGCCAAGATTTTGAAGATGTACATTGATTAGAAATATCCAGGCATCTGCAAATTAAATGGAGAGAAAAAAAATTGGTTATAGTCAAATCCATGTGTCATTACAAAAAGATGCTACATCACATGGATGGAGAGCAATTGCCGATTCTTTGCAAGGTAGAATGTCTCTCCAACATGTAGTTTTTGTGTTGTCTTCTATCATCTTACTCAATAGCTTATTATCATGAATTCGTCAGCATATGCCTCCTTAAATGACTCAATTTCCTTTTATGAAGTCACTTTCCTTTACCCTAAGTCCACAATTGCCCTAAAATAAATCCTCCTTTGGGATCCCCAATAGGATCGCCGAAATGTTGTGCAAAAGAACTGCTTGTCTTTCTCGCCTATTTCCAAGGTATTTTATGGTCAAGTTGATCCAATACCCCCTTTTTTCTTTACTTTTGTAGTCCTAGTTATACTCCAAGCACGGATCCATCATGCTTACTATCTGACCTTCTATCTCTCTTCTTGGTTTTCTTTCTCCTCTTGCCCTCAGTCCCCTTCTATCGAATGTACACAACTGCACAAATATGATCTATCTCTCCCTCTCCCTCATACATACAATCAGCCACTCTCTAACTTTTCATCATACATTATAGCACAAACCTCTTGCTCTTTCATGTATTTTTTGTTCTCTCTCTCTCTCTCTCTCTCTCTCTCTCTTTTACATGGTGCAAAGACATACGTGGAAAGCTTCATCCTTAACTGAAATAAAAGTAGCAAAGTTCATTATGGTAAGCTCAATCCTTCATTTCTAAAAGAAACAAAGACCTTCATAACACCCTGAGAAATTGAGTTCTCCTAAATGTGTTTGACTTCAACATTATCAAATTGACATGAAAGGAACAAAATTTCCTTATATATCAAATGTTCATAATATCTATGAAAACACACATAGCTTCATCCATTCAGAAGCAACCTTTATAAAGGGGCAAGTGATAAGGCATGTTCATCATGGAAAATCATCGATCTACAATGCTTATGTGGTTGCGCAACATAAAAAAAGATGTATCAGGATAGACAAATACAATAGAGAGATATGCAATAGATACATGCTATCAGATTGATGGACTTCAAACGTGAATAGAATGCTCCTTTTCTCAATTCATATGTACCATACTACTTTAGGACAAAGGCCAGTCAATACCTTCTTCGGTTGGAACCTGTCGAGATGCTTGACCACAGGCAAGAGTGCTATGTCGAAGGACTGGAAGTCCCTCTTCCATCTATCTTGGCTGAAGAGAAATATTTCATTTCCTTAGACTTTCTCTCCATCCAGCTCTGCACAAAGTCCTCCCTTTTAATCCACCGGCTTCACCTATCATTCGTTCGTTGAAGAATGGATTCTCTTGGAAATCTAAAGATTTGCATTGCATGGTGTGCAAGAATATTTTTGTATGAAAACAAAACATTGTACATTTAATACAAGAAATTCAATCACCTTGGCTGCCCTTTTAGAGCATACATACTAAGAAAAAGCCTTTCTTTGTAGGATTAAAAGAGAAAAGAATATAATATTCTTTGTACACAACAAAGACCCTATCTGTCAATTCTCTTAAACCATCATTAGCAAACGACCCTTTTTTAGTGGATTCTATCCTTATGGATGGATGGATAGGTAGATAGATAGAAAGATAAATAGATAGATAGATAGATAGATAGATAGATAGATAGATAGATACATAGATAGATAGATAGATAGATACATAGATAGATAGATAGATAGATAGATAGATAGATAGATAGATAGATAGATAGATAGATAGATAGATAGATAGATA